>JACGCM010000529.1:0-43256 GCA_014058105.1 Kingdonia uniflora
GGAAACGATCTAAGTAAAACTAGAAGTCCCAATACGATAACAACGATAGTCTAACTTATTTTTAACTACTACGACCTAAGAGGTACGGTAGATGTGGAAAGAGAATTAGGAAATCAAGTACACATGGTCACTTTTAATTCAGTGGGACCACACTCTCGCACCCTTCTGTATTTAACAAAAGCATATCCCTTATTGTCGAGCCAGGGATTGGCGGATTCTTTTTTATTGAGCCAGGAATTAGCGGGTAACGCACCTGATCAGGGTGTTCAAGGAATTTTAACCTACAGGTCTAAAGCCTGATTTATTTTTACTTTTAGGGATCTATGCCCCCGGGGGACATTCACAAAGAATGACAAGGCTGATAGGTAACTCTTCACTTTTAGGGATCTATGCCCACGGAGAGTATTCACAAAGAATATTAAGGCCGATAGGTAACTGAGGTATAATTTAGGGGATTGCAACCTTGGGACACTGACTAGTAGCAACCGAATTTTTTATTTAGGGAATCGAACCCAAGGACCGTAATAGCATAGCCCTACTATGCACATTAACTTGAAGTCGTCTAACGGAATGGAAATGAAGAGGTTGGAGTCCTAGAACAATCAAATGATCTGTCTGCCCTTGTTTAATCAGCATCTGGGACTATATCAAAAGACTTACCGCTCTTACAACCAGATGATCTATCTACCCTCACTTGATTAGCAAGTGGGGACTATATCAAAGAAGTAAAGCTCCAACATTCAATGATTTATCTGTCGAAACCTGCTTAACAAGTGCGACTATGTGCGACTATATGAAAGGAAGTCCTAAACGTCAAAGAGAATATATGTCGCATACTACGGAATCATGGAAAATCCATTCTTTGAAATGGTTGTCACAAAAGACAAACCAAGGGATTACCTAAGTTTGCTCTAAAATAAAAGGCGTGTCCTTAACGACCATTTCTAAAGGTACAAACCCTCTAACGGAAACATCAAGATAATTTCAGCTTCATCGGACCTTAATTTAAGCTACTTGTATCCATCTCACCCATGTTGTTTGCCATAAGTAATTATCTTAGCCAGGACTTTCATATCTAAGACATCTACGGAAATTGCCTCAAAACAAACAAGTTCCATAAGCATCTATTAGTTACCCCAAAATCAATATCCAAAAACAATCAACTTGTGGATTACCTAAACCAAATCACATCCTTATTATGATTTGATTAAATAAAATTAGCACAAATGAAACCTACACCTAACAACCCAATTTGCCACCAACCAGGACTTCATTAAGTCCTCGATTCCTTAGAATAATACCAATATATATGATTTCTAAAACATCCAAAGTTTGTAATTTCTAAGTCTGAAAAAGAATCCTAATCAAGAAGAAAACATATCAATGTGTCGATTAAGATATACCCCTAAACTAACATTAAGAACTCATACTATAACAGATCTTTATTAATGTATATACCACCACCATAGTAATTCCCAGCTCTTCTGAGCATGATAATTACAATGTAAAGATGGCACAATAACCCTAACGCTTCTAACCAGTACCCCTTGCCACTACAAGCTACAGAGGTTTGACAACTATAGATAATATGAGAGAACTACCAAACAGGTACATCTCCTTAATGAAGCTTGACAACCTTATTCAAGAATTATACTATCACCCATAAAGTCTAGAGAAATAACCCCAAGTATCTCATGTAACATATGATCCAATCATGAGAAATTTTATATTTCTTATTCTTACACAAACTTAAATCACAATAAAAGTAGAATCAGGCTCTAATCTATAAATGAAAGCTTGGACTGAGTAACGAGTTCTAAGACAATCATATTCATGTTATAATTATACAAATAATATTACAACAACATAGTATTCTCATGACCCGTCAAATGCCGAGTTCTAATCATGAATAACAATGAATAAAAGCACTTGCCTGAGGTTTAATCCGAAAATCAAATAGAATGGAGAATACTCCATGAAGCTTTACGAGAATCGATCCATAAGGTTTTTCGACAAACAATCCTCCCCCAATCACAACTCTAATAGACAGGTGAGCATGATGTTGTTTGTTACTCACTCCCTCCCTCCCTAGGATTAACAATGGAGAAGAAATGATTAATCCAAATTAATGGTGAAGGTTTTGTAAATTAAAGATATTTGTGTGCAGGATTTCAAGCCAATTAGTAGAGTTTCCAAAGCAAGTACGTCTGGGTATTTGCAGCAAAGAGAGGAGAGAAGAAATGGGTATAATGTGGCTGGTTTTGGGGAGAAGTATTAGGGGAGTTGGAGAAGAATGAGGTACTTTTAATTCTCCAGGACTCTTCGCGTTGGGTATCAAGTTGAAAACATAAGACTTAAAAGGTTCGGAATCTATGAGATAGAGAGTAACTGAAGTAAACAAAGACAATACATAATAAGGTCACGAGCTGAAAATACGGGTCGTTAAATTTAATGTCTAGATTCTCATGGATCATGGCTCCCCCCTTTTAGGAGCTTAGAGCTCCTGCTCAGGTTAGAACTAGAGATGAGGAAAAGTGGCCGTGCCCATTTCCCTGTTGTACCCGAAGGACTTGCTGGGTAGTTGATCTTTCTTCTTAGCTCTGAATGACTCGACACTTCCTCGTCTTGTAGCAGTAGCCTTCCTCTCTAGAATACTATCCTCCTGCAGCAGATCTTATCTGTCTATCCATAAATTATTAACTAACGGTAGGTGAGTGTCGATTGTAGAGTCTTTATCTAGAAGAGACGGCTCAAACAGTTTCAAATGCTTGACATTAATCATCGAATACATCTTCATAAATGGTGGCAAATCCAATTGGAATGCGTTGTCACCAATCTTCTTGAGTATAGTAAACAAACCATAACGGATAGGCTTGAGTTTCTTACCTTTTCCCTTTAGTCGTTTCTTACCCAAATACAACCAATCTAGGTCGCCCTCTTGAAAAGTACACTCAACCCGATGCTTGTCGTGTCGAGCCTTATACTTCGCTTGAGTCTTCTTCAATTGTCCTTCAACTGCCTCATGAACCTTGCTTATCCTCTCAATGAAACATTACGCTTTAACTTGTTCTTCTTTCTCCTTTCTAGACACCGTCTTATCACCAAGACTAAATGCCATATCAAATGTGCTTTGAGGCAAGTACTCAAGACAAACTTCAAACGGAGACTTCGAAGTGGAACCATGAATCACTCGGTTAAAAGCAAACTGAAGATACGGTAAACTCTCACCCCAAGTCTTAGGATGCTTAGAATGGAATCCTCGTAATAAATGAACCAAAACACGATTTACGACCTCTGTTTGCCCGTCAGTTTGCGGATGAAATGTGGTAGTTCTCTTCAACTTAGTGTCCATTATCCCCCATAGCGATCTCCTGAAATTCCCTAAAAAATGGCTATCCCTATCAGAAATAATAGAAGAAGGAAGCCCGAAATACCTCTAAACATCTATGAAAAATAATCGCGCTGTTCCTTCCCATATAATCGTCTTCTGGCATGGAATAAGAACTATCATCTTGCTGAATCGATCTACCACCACAACCAGATAATCTTTCTTACAATTGGCCATGGGATTTGCCCATAAAAGCCATCAAAATGCTTTCCCAAAGTCGGCTAGGTACTGGTAATGGTAAGTACAGTCCCAACTTACGATTGGGAGGCTTCGATGTGTTGCATAGAACGCAACCACGAACCACACGAGCAACATCCACCTGCATCTTGGGTCAATAGACATAACGCCGCAAATTCAAAAGAGTCTTTTCAACCCTGAAATGACCTGCCACTTGAGAACAATGAGCTTCTCTAATCTAATACAAACGGTCTCCACCCTCAGGAATACATAGTAGACTTCATACTCACATGTCTTGCCTTGCAGTAACTTCTGGTGAATCACACTGAGCTCTTTGTCGTCATCATACCCTGCAACATACTCAAATAGAACAATAGGCTGTATCTGCATAGCTACCAACAAAACAAAAATAATTGGTAATGGGGGTCGAGATAACATGTCAGCCATTTTGTTGTTCATTCCCTTCTTATATTTGATAATTAAAGTGAATTGTTGTAGATAGGACATCCACTTCATATGGCGAGCTTGCTGTAGCTTGGACTGTGTAGATAAAAACTGTAACGGTTTGTGATCGGAATGTACCACAACCTCCTTCCCCAATAAGTAACTTCGCCAATACTTCATTGATTGATATAATGCGAAGAACTCCTTATCATAGGTAGAATAGTTGCATATTACTCCTGTAAACATCTCATAATGGTAGGCAACCGACTTCCCATCCTGTAACAAAATTGTCCCTAATGCATAGTCTTACGCATCGGTTTCTACCTCAAAAGGACGCTGTAAATTCTGCAAAGCACACACACGTGCATCTGTAATCTTCCGCTTCAGTAACTAAAAGGTTTTCTCATGGTGATTTTCCCATACAAACTTCACCCCGGCCTTTGTAAAAAAATGCAAAGGTGTTAAAATCTGTGAAAAATGCCGAATTAACTTCCATAAATACTGACAAGAACCCATAAGATTTCGTACTTCCGTCACTGAACGGGGTCTAGGCTAATTAGTAATGATCGAGACCTTCTTTGGATATACCTTAAGTTCACCTCCACCAACAATAAACCCCAAGTACACTAAATCCTTATTCCTAAACTCACACTTCTTCCCATTGAGAAAAAGTTGTTGTGATCTCAATGCTTCCAACACTTTACGTATATGCACGAGGTGTTCCTCCAATGTCATAAAATCATTTATAAAAGCACGAAGTACCTCATTAATCAACCACATAAATGTCGCTGGAGCGTTGCATAACCCCAAAGGCATCATCACCAACCACTCGAAGAGTCCCTGTTTGGTCTTGAAAGCCGTCTTCCATGTATCTTCTTATCGGATTCTAACTTGATGGTAACTTGACTTAAGATCCAGCTTGGTGAAATACCGAGCCTTTTGTAACTCATCCAAAAGATCGTCAATCCGTAGAAGCAGATAACGATTCTTCATAGTAATCTTGTTCAGCGCCCGATAATCCACACACATTCTCCAAGTTCCATCCTTCTTTGGCACCAATAACATCGATGAACCACAAGGTGAACAACTCGGATTAATAACCCCTTGCTCTAGGAGCTCTTATACCTGTTTCTTGATCTCCTCCAACTCGGTCACAGAAGTTTGATATAACCCAATGTTGTGTAATGGCTCACCACTCACCAAAGTGATCCCTCTTACGCAACATCCTTTTTATTCACAGAAACAAGTCTCTATACTCCTCTTACAACTTCCCCATTTCGGTTTGTTGCTTAGGAGGCATTGTCATAGTTGACAACACTTTAGCCAATATACCCTCTTGAACCGGTCGCACCAACAACAACACAAACTTGCCGCTCGCATTAACCAACATTTTCACTTAAGTCACCGTTACTGGTATGCTCCTTACAAGCATTGATATTAAACTTTTTTCCCTCCTTCACAAGACGATACTTGCAAGCTTTACGGTATTGAATCGCATTTCGGTCCCAAAGATAAAGGCTACCCAAGATGACCTGACACACATCCAAAGGAATCATCTCACAAGACGATACTTGCGAGCTCTACGGTATTGAATCGCATCCCAGTCCTAAAGATAAGGGTTACCCAAGATGACTTGACACACATCCAAATAAATCATCTCACACGTCACCTCGTCAATAAACAATTCAGTGATCGCAAACTTGAACATATACTACTTCGTGATCTTCAACTCCACATCTTTTTGAATCCACCCCAAACCATATGGCTTAGGATGAGCTGTAGTAAGCAAGCCCATATTCATCAACACCTTTGAGATCAAATTCTTCTGACTGCCCGGATCAATAATGACCTCTACCAAGCTCTGTTTCACCTGAATTGACATGAAAAAGTTCTTCCTGACTCGCTTCCTTGGTAACCATTGTTTGCTTAAACATAAGAGCAAGTTTAGGATTCGGTTTATCTAAATTTGGGAGGTCAACAACCGTTGCGGCTAGTGCACTTTTCTCTCTCTTGTTCTTCTCCTCCTTCGCCCTAAGCTCCGGGTGAAGTTTCCAACATTTATCTGAAATATGCCCATTTGCCTTACAATGACTGTAATAACTCCCCTCCCCTTGGATGAAGACCCATCTCCTTTGGACTCCCCCTTGTGCTCATTCTTCCAACTAGATTTGTACCCCGACTTGTTCTTGTCGTCTTTCTTGTCACTCTTCAAGTACTTGCCTTCAATGGCAATCGCCTTCACGGTAGCGTCTTCGACATTTGCCACAGTAAAGAGCTTCAACTTCTTTCTAATGGACTCCGACAATCTCCCCGTGTACTTCATAAACACCTCATACTCGTCCACATCGATGTCTAAAACCAAAACTTGGTAATGAAACTCCGTAGTGAACTCTTGTAGTGATTGCCCATGCTTTTGGTGCAAATGATGCCATTTGAACCATCTCTCCTGCTCATACCCGATAGGATAAAATTACTTCCGAACCAACACCTTGAATTTTTTCCAATTCAAGCTTTCCATAACGTGGCGTTTCTTATAAGACTTCCACCACGTGAGTACATGACATGCGAATTTCAATGTCGAAAAGCAGATTTTCTGAGCATTTGAATATTCATATACTAAAAAGTAGGTCTCTAACCTAACAAACCAGTTATCCAATTTCTCCGTCAAATACTGTAATTTTAATTTTAAAATCAATACGAAGATTACAGATAGGATTTATGGACTTACCAATAACCGATCTTTCTTCCACGGATTCGGCATCACTAAAATCCTTATCTTCCTCCTCGTTCCCCTCGTCTTTCTCCTCTTCTGCAAGTCCTTTCTTCTTTTTGAGCTTTTGTCGCTTCGTCGAAGTAGATGCTTTAGCGAGGTTCACGAGAGCTAATCCTAGAGTAGTAATTAGGTCATAAACTTTAGTTTCAAGCTTCGTGAGTCGATCTTATGAATCGGCCATCTGTGCGTTTGCCTTCTTCTTCGAATTAGGTTTTCTGTAAATTTTTAACGGACTCACAAGTATCTCCTTTGTTTGCTTGAGTTGGTTACGTGTAGAGGCCATAAACCAACAACTCCCTGAGAATCGTAATCCAAAAATCTGATACCACTTAATCTACAATCGAATTAGAGATTAACCTGTAACGAAGAATTAACAGATACGAACGATTTGGTGGGATAAATTGCCCTCTTCATATTGCCTAGCCTAGATTACAAACTTGGACCCTCTTCATATTGCCTTCCCTTTTATGAAGGTTACAAGTTTCCTAGTTACAATATAGGACTAAATTGCCCTTAAACACACTAAAAAAAATATAAGTAGTCACGATAGTCATTCGAACGAACCCAAAAGTAGTTTGAACGACTTCACCAATTAAGTCTGAAAACGAAGGCAGAACCTTTGGTCTTCTGGGAAGCCAGAGTCATTCGAACAACTCCAAATTTCATTCGCCTGACTTATCCAAATAAGCCTAGAAAATGGGACAACTAAAATCCTTTCTTTTGGTCTTTGACTCATTCGAACGACTCCAAGGCTCGTTCGAGCTACATGGCGTCTTTTAAGAGGTTTAATGTCTAGATTCTTTTGGATCAACATCTTAGTTCTGAATGATTACAGTAAGGCTGTGCTTATCAAGCTGTTCGGGGGAATCGGTAGATATATTGCTGAGTGATTTTGCATTTTCCTACTTTGTGGAAGTTTTCAAAAATTTGGAGAGTTTTGTAATTATACTTTGGATTTGCTTACCAAATAAATGACATGAAAAAGTTATGTAATTAAGAATGATATGTAGTTATATACTGTAGATAAGTTGGAATTGTACTAGTCCATGACATGTTTTTGATTACTTGAAACAGGTGGAGGTTGCCTCAAGAACTGAAGACCTCAACACATCTATATTTCAGCTGTAGTACAAATGGATCAGAGTAAACGATTCCCTTCTTGTTATTTTAGCTTTGTATTTACTCGAGTCTTGACAGTAGTTCCATATCATTGGTCGGAGTTGTTTGACTGAACCAAACATAAATCGTTTTGAGATTATATTTTTTTGGTTATGCCACGTTAGCTAAATAAAGGTCCTAAATATTTTGCCAAGCCTGTAGTTATATCTTTTAAGCATTGCCAAAGTTACTTTCTTGTTTTGTTGTGGAGTAATATCCCACAAGAAAAATTTGTATCTAGCAATGATAAACTAGTAGATGTGAAATAAACAGTAAGAAAATGGTGAAGAATAATCATAAACTACAACACCAGGTTTTACGCGAAAATGCAAATTGAAAAAGGAACCCTAGGCAAAGATGATAGTCACACTAAGAAGAAATGAAAAGAGGGTCACACCACCCTACTTCTTTATTCAGGAAGAAAAGGTCTATCCCAATGCTACTTTCTTCAGAAACATTGATATGGTTAGATACTTCTGCGCGAGACCATGATTTGGGATCAGTCCACTAAAGGGGTTCCTTGCAGGAACCCTCACTGACTTTTTAAAGCGTACCCCAAATAGAACAATACCTACTGATTTGAGTCAAACACAATAGTGTTCGAGTGCTGAATCTAAGTAATCTGCTAAAAATCTTGAGATCTGTATGTAAGCTGACACGGCCCTAGCCGGGACCGACTCTACAGTGCCCGGAGTGCAGCGGAATACGGGACCGTGCGGCGTACACGGACGCGAGGTCGGCGTGTACCAGCCATCTCACAGGCGCGGCGCGCCAGTGGCATACAACCCACGGATGCTAGAGCGACATCCGGATTATCCTGGATACTCGTGAGGGGTCATCGAATATGTATTCGGTATAGGCAACAACGCTGAAGGTTCCCTCAATAATCCTACAGCGTAATCTCTCACGACGCGCGCGAGATACGGAAGCACACCTGTCCTGTAGCGGATCAGGGTAGCTCAATATGCCGGTTCCATCTTAGGGACTCATATCTCAAGGGGCGACGAGCCTGGACTAATTATACTGTCCATCTGAAAGGGGCGGTGCGTCTCGGATAGCCCGCGGGGCATAGCGGCGCCATATGAAGCCCTCTAATGAAAACGGCCCGCATTGCGAGGCAATGTCCCTAGCCTACCCTAGGCCTAGGAGAACTCATAACTATCCCTTGTAGATAGTCCATGAGCCGGGGTCCTTGATGACCAAGCATTAAAGCTCTTTTAGTCATGGGGAGGATCGGACCAAGGTCCTCCTTAATATAGCTACTAAGTAAATAGTCAACTTCCAAAAGGAAACGTTAAAACATGAGACGAAGCGTACTGGACCTTTTCGCCCCCTTAACTGAATCCGATTGCGACGAAACTTGGCGTGCTGCTATATTAGGGCATAGAGAAACAAATACATTCGGACAGAACTCAAAACGCTCGGGTGGATTTGGCCGGCGTTCGGTAGGTCGTCACATAAGCTGTGTGCAACAACCACATAGCAACAACACAAGGATAAAAGTATCTTTGGTGTTTATATGTCTTGCTACTTTCTTATGTGAGAGCAAAGCACTATGGGAAAATGAATATGTTGTTGGAGTGCCTTCCATGAATTTGCACTTTATTTAGAACTCCGAACCATAGTTATCCAAATTTCTCCATATACCTTAGAAGATAAATGACTGCTTTGCGAAGCACTATGGGAAAATGAATATGTTGTTGGAGTGCCTTCCATTAGAACTCCGAACCATAGTTATCCAAAGTTCTTCATATACCTTAGAAGATAAAAGACTGCCTTGCAAAAAAAAAAAAAAAGAAGATAAAAGACTGCCTTGCAAAAATAGGAAGATAAAAGATTCTTGAATCTTTCATATCACAATATATATATGTGAAGGGTCATCACATTTGCACATGAACCTTGAATCGTTCTGAGGTGTTCTCGAACTCTTGGGTACTGTATTTACACAACGTCTTGAATGTACTTATGAGGAACATTAACATAGACCTTCGCAATTGAGTTTGCACATTAACATGTTAAACGTGAAGAACAAACCAGTAGTGTCTTATGAGGATTAATGTGGGACCTTCTTGGTGTAACAGAGACCACTGTGGAGGAGGTGACTAGTCTGAGTAATGGCCTTGAGCTGGTGAGATCGGCTTCAGAAAAGCTTTTGAGGCCATCTGCTCGATATCTTTCAGTATCTAAAGGTACTATCTTCTTATGGAAATTTTTGTATTTGAGGTTTTTTCACTCTCGCATTTGGATAATTAAGGGTTTGATTCCCACACCTTTTTAGGCGGTGGAAGGTTCATGGAAAACAAAGAAAAATGAAAGCCAGAACCTTTTGCATGAAAAGGGTCAAATCACATAATCATGGAAATGTTTTTTTTTTTTTTTTTGCTATTGCAAATAGTTACCCTTTTGCATGAAAAGATTCAAATCGCATAATCATGGAAATGTAATCTCCTTTGTTCAAAATTTCTCTCTGCATTCTTTTTTTCGAATTTCTCCCTAAAATTTGTTTCTCTGGGAACTGACTTTCACTATTATCCTTGTCTATTGTCGATCTCATTCATTAATTCCATCGTTGTCCCTTACTACAACTTTTACGATGCACTAGATCATGAGGTCATAGGTGTGCCTACTGCCTAGTACATCATGACTTAAAAAAATGTTAATATTGCACAAATTATTGAGAAGCGACATTTTGGCTCCAGGGGAAATAGTAGATCCTGAGGAACGTGAAAAAGGGAAGTATATGCTGATCAGAGATGTAGAAGACTACCAGCAAGGGTTGTATGACAAACCTCTTACGTGCTTTGGTTGCGGCATTGGATGGTTTTCGTGAGTACCCTCTTTCCCTGTATCCATTATATTATAGTTTGACATTTGAGAGATATGTGGGAATGAGTTGTTATTTTCTTTGTGGGAATGATCTCCATGATGAGGAGGTTAAATCTAAAATAGAAACCATCCATTTTTTTCCCACCAAAAATAAAAATTATTTCTATGTGCTTCCTAAAAAAGGGTTTTATTATGAGTTTCACAAAAAAGTCTAAAAACCTCTTTTCTCAAATGCTTATGCCCTCATAATTATGTACATGTATACATCTCACGGGTATGCGTCTCATGGTTTCACCTACTCTTTGCAGATTTCTATTAGGATTTGTGTTTCCGTTGATGTGGTACTATGCAACAGTTCTTTATTTTGGGAACTACTATCGCAAAGATCCAAGGGAGAGAGCAGGCCTTGCTGCATCTGCAATTGCTGTAAGTGCTCATCTATTGTAATTATGGCATTCTTAGTGAGTGTTCCTAAATTATTTCATGGGTGTTTGCCTAAAGTAACCTCATTTTTATCCCTACAACTAACACAAGATTATAGATATCCTTCTTTCAATAACAATGGTCTTTTTGCTGCAGGCGTTGATATGTTCAGTTGCAGTCTTTATTACAATACTTGCTCTCAAGTTCTGAATCGTGATACAGCAAAATGGACTTGCAGTCCAGTAAATTATTGTAATGAAGTTTCTATAGCAAATGTATATATGCGAAAAACTGTGGACTTTCCTGCATCCCAGTTACCAGAAGTTACATTCCGGATAACTGAAGATGAAATTATAGAGAAATTTATGTAGTTGTCATATCTACATACATATAATAAATATCTTATCTTTTTTCAGCTTAAAGAGTCTTTCCTAAATATAAGTTCATTTTTCAACTACACAGATTGAAATCGTCAATAGCAGACTATAATCTACTAACCAAAACCTTGGATTTTAAAGATGCTATTGTTAAGATTGACGACAAACTTGACTGAAAAAAGAAAAAAACAAACGTATATTTGTGAAATGGATGTAGGGAGTTTCACAGAGTGAAAAAAACTCTCTCTCTCTCTCTCTCTCTCTCTCTCTCCCTCCCCCATTTGGGCATCATTCTTCAACCTCATCAAACTTGATCATTTTCAAAACTATAATCATAACCAACCACCATACTAAAGTCGTTCTCCACCTATTACCCGAATAGTAGTACTATCCTTCCCACACAAATCACGAGGACTTTCAACGGTCAAAGTTCACGAGCCCTTAGAATTTTAGTTTTACCTTCTTAGAAAAATTCCGGGATATTTTGCAAAAGTGATATTCATGTGTTTCTTGATACTGAGCTCGACAATTTTATTAGTCCAAGTCTCAGTATGCACTAACATAATTGTCGATCTCGACAATATTATACATGCATAACTCCACATACACTGGTATAATTGTCGAACTCGACAATATTTTATATGCAAGTCTTCATATACATTACCAAAATTGTCGAACTCGACAATTATTTTATATGCAAGTCTTCATATACATTACCATAATTTTTGAACTCGACAATATTATATATGGAAGACTTCATATATATTACAATAATTGTCGAACTCGACAATATTATCTCACTAAAATTGTCGACTTGTAACTATGCATTACTCAAGGGGACATAAACTAGGGAAACATTTGGATTGTAAACGTGCATTACATAAAGGGGGAGACAACCATAAATGAACTATAATTTGGTGCTAATAGCATACAGAAAAAAAAAAAAAAACACAAACCATTTACGCGGGAAAAGAAGTAATATTTGTTTTTTTTTTCTTTTCAAATTACAATTGTTTGATCAAACAAAGCCTAACTGAATATAAAGGGGTAGGGATTGTCCAACACAAATATACGTTCAAATAGACAGCAATCTTCACCAACAAACTGTTCTCCAATATCCAACAACAAACCCTAGATTCTTCCCTGAAACCCCCAAATTAAAGGAAGCCCTGTCTCTAACAATCCCAACCAACTAGTCTCCAGTACAATTCTCCAATCAACCAACAACCTATTAGAGAGTGGTCAAACCCCAATTTTACTTCTAATCACAGTGTGACTGATAAACTTTGAAATAGACAGAGAAACTGTTTGAGAGATATACAAGGACAAAGTGGGGTGATTTAAGGGGATTTAATTCGAAAATGCCCGATTTTGCCTCTAATGGTGAGAGAGAGAGAGAGAGAGAGAGAGAGAGAGAGAGAGAGAGAGAGAGAGTGTGTGTGTGTAAGAGAAAGAGAGTGACATGAGGACGAGTGAGACAAGACGACAAAGATGAGTGATTTGAATTCTTTGTTTATTAAGAGAGAGGGAAATACGACGTGGCTACCACCTAGAGGCGAATAGAGATGAAAAATGCCAACAAGAATAAGTTTTTCACCTCATTTCCCTATATTGCAAATCACCTGTTGTTATGTGCTTTACTTTCCATGTTAATTGTTAGATTTGTAGGAGAGAATTAGTTTTTCTGCTTTAGAAGTTGAGGGCTAATAATTAGGAGTGAATTAGTCTTTACGACTCAGTAGTAGTGTCCTACTTTATTGGTAATCAGTTGTAACTCAGCACCTTTAAATAGTGAAGAAGGTGATGAATAAAGATAAGCTTATAATCATTTTTATCTCAACCTTGAGTTGAATTGAGGTCAAGGTTCCTCCACAAACCTATTGCTCTCCTATTTTCCCAAGTTAAACATAGGTCCGAGTACAAGGAAGGGAGAAGGTATTCGGTACATACCAAAGTGGTACCAGAGCCTTGGTATGGATCCAAGAGTCAAGAATTTGGAGAAGTTCGTAGAGATGCAAACAACGCAGATGGAGCAGCTAACAGAGATGTTGGAAAAGCTTAGTACTCCCGTGGAGCATATTGCAGCTCAATCGAGCAACAACAATGCTGAAACTTTGACTAATTCTAGTCGATTCAACGGAGGTCGTAGATACGAAGATGGTGGTTTCCAATATTTTCATTCAGGCAGTTCTTTTGTGCCTAAGACTATAGAGATCGATTTCCCTCGTTATAATGGCGAAGAAGACCCAACCACTTGGTTTTGCCGGGTAGAACAATTTTTCGAGCTCCATGATACGCCTATATCCGATAGTCTCTTTGGCATCGTTTCATTTAGAAGGAGATGCACAGCTATGGTATCAATTATTAAAGCAAGAAAATGTTGTCGTCTCTTGGGAGGACTTCAAGGAAGGTCTGAATTCTCGATACAGTTCTAATAAATTCTTCGATTTCTTTGGGGAACTTACCAAACTGCAGCAAACCGGGACTGTGCATGAGTATCAAGCTAACTTTCAAAAATTACTTGCTAAAGCTAGACCATTACCACAAGCGAGACAAGTAAGTTGCTTTGTAAGTGGTTTACGAGATATTATCCGAACTGATGTGCAAGCCAACACTCCTAGTACCTTGTCATCGGCAATTGGGTTAGCACGGCTATATGAAGCACGCGACCTCTTTCACCAAAAGACATCCCAACAACTTCAAAAACTAGTACTCATGTTCGAAGCATTTTTTCCAATAATACAACCATGCCACCAATAAAGAAGTTGTCAATAGAGGAGTTGAACGAGAGAAAAAGAAAGGGGTTATGCTTTCGATGTAATGAAAGATTTGTGCCGGGTCATCGCTGCAAGAGGCTGTTCTCAATTCAGGCCAGCCTAGGGGATATCGAGGAAGATGAGGAAATGGAAATTGATGGTGGTGCGGATGATCAAACACCATAAATCTCTTTACATGCTATTGCCGGAACCCATGCACCAGATACTATGAGAGTTATGGGAAGCCTTGGAAAAAGCAAGCCACTGTGCTCATTGGCTCTGGAAGTACGCACAACTTCGTGTATGAACAGATGGCAAAGAGGGTTGGATTGCAACCAAACTCAACTGGTGGTTTGAAGGTGATGGTAGCTTCAGGCGAGATATTGAGGAGTTCAGGTTAATGTGCTCAGACTCAATTAATTTTACAAGGTGTTCCGATATCTGTAGATTTTTATATACTTTAACTTGAAGGATATGATGTTGTCTTAGGTGCTCAATGGCTGAGTACTTTAGGACCTATTGAATGGGATTTCTCGAAACTTAATATGAAATTTAATGTTGAAGAAAAGGAAGTAAATTTATAGGGTTTGCCGACTTCTAGAAATAAAGTTATTAGCAACCTTCAAATACAAGGAGCAGCAAGAAAGAGCAAGGAAATTCTGTTGAAGTTATATTCCTTGAAGGAGTAGCAAACACATGTTCCTGAGTCTATTATGCCTTCCCAAGTCAAACAGTTACTTTACAAATAGCAAGGGGTTTTAGCAACACCTACAGGCCTTCCTCCTCGACGCTTGCAAGATCACAAAATTCCTTTGCAACCTGGTCAAGGGCCTGTCTCTGTTAAGCCATATCGGTACCCGTATTTTCAAAAAACAGAAATAGAAAAGTTGGTGGCAGAGATGCTATCTACTGGTATGGTTCGACAAAGCAGCAGTCCATACTCTTCTCCTGTAATATTGGTAAAGAAGCATGATGGTTCGTGGCGAATGTACGTCGATTACCGAGCCCTAAATAAAATCACAATCAAGGATAAATTTCCAATCCCCGTGATAGATGAGTTATTGGACGAATTAAATGGTGCGAATTTTTTTTCGAAGTTAGATCTCTGCTGGGGTTATCATCAAATCCGGGTGCATCTTCGTGACATAGAAAAGACTGCTTTTTGGACTAACCATGGGCACTATAAATTCCTAGTAATGTCGTTCGGCCTTACCAATGCACCCTCATCCTTTCAAGCGCTTATGAACGAGGTATTTCAGAGTTATTTAAGAAAATTTGTTTTAGTTTTCTTTGATGACATTCTAATAAACAACAAGACATGGGCTGCACATATGAATCATCTGGAGGTTGTATTTTATATATTGAAATCTCATGAATTGTATGTTAAGCGAGAAAAATGTCAATTTGGCCAAAACAAGGTCGAATATCTTGGCCATGTAATTTCAGATACGGGTGTGGCGGTGGATCCAGAAAAGATCGATGCGATGGTACGTTGGTCCAAATCAACAACATTGAAGGCGTTAAGAGGTTTATTGTGGCTAACAGGCTACTACCAAAAGTTTATTCAAAACTATGGTAAAATAGCTGCTCCACTCAATCATATGTTGAAGAAAGACTCGTTCCTTTGGACAGAATCGGCAGGAGTATCATTTCAACAACTGAAGGAAGCCATGACGAAAGCCTCAGTATTAGCTTTACCCAATTTCTCACAACAGTTCATTGTTGAATGCGACGCTAGTGGTTCAGGTGTGGGAGCCGTTCTAATGCAAGATCATCGACCTATATCATTTTTCAGCCAAGCATTACGTGGAAGGAACTTGTTGATGTCCACTTATGAGAAGGAGATCTTAGCATTAACATTGGTTGTGGAAAAATGACGGCCATACTTACTGGGAAGAACATTCTTGGTGCGGACTGATCACTGCAGTTTGAAGTATTTATGGAGTCAGAAGATTACTACTACAGCTCAACAAAGATGGTTGTATAAGCTAATGGGATTTGGCTTCATTATTGAATACAAAAAGGGAAAGGAGAGCGTTGCGGCCGATGCTCTTTCAAGGAGAGAAGAAGGGGTATTTGCAGCTATTAGCCAACCAATTCCTAATTTGCTTGAGGCTATCAAGGAAGAGGTGAAATCCAGTCCATATTTGCAGAGTTTAGTTTAGCGTATTCAAGATGATGAAGCAGTGGGGTCATGGCAGTTTCGCGTTGGGGTTATATTCTTCAAGGAAAGGATTTATCTCGCTCCAAACTCTTCCTTAATTCAGGATATTATGGGGCAATTTCACAACAGTACTCATGAAGGATACCACAAGACTCTTCAAAGAATTTGAGCAAATTTTTATTGAACGGGAATGCGAGGCAAAGTTTGGGAGTTCATTACAATTTATGATGCATGTCAAAGGCATGAGTCAGAACAACTCTCTCCTACGGGTCTACTTCAACCACTTCCAATTCCAAATCAGGTATGGGAAGACATTTCTATGGATTTTATTAATGGTTTACTCACTTCAAAGGGTAAAACTTCAATCTTTGTCGTAGTTGATAGGCTTTCAAAGTATGCGCATTTCATTTCATTGTCTCATCCTTACACGGCTGTTGGAATTGCGTAATTTTTCTTCAATAATATCTTCAAGTTATATGGAATGTCGAGGTCCATTGTCTGTGATCGTGATCCGACATTTACCAGCTTGTTTTGGTCCGAACTGTTCAAGTTAAATGGCATTAATTTCAACTACAGTTCAGCCTATCATCCTCAAACGGTTGGCCAAAGCGAAGTAGTAAACTGGACTGTGGAAATGTACTTAAGATGTTTTACAAGTTTACTACCCAAGGAGTAGAATCGGTGGTTATCATGGGCTGAGTATTGCTATAATACTAGCTTGCATTCGGCAATCAAAACAACATCTTTCGAAGTATTGTATGGTAGGCCATCACCAACCTTACTGTCATATATTCCTGGAATTGCAAAAGTTGAAGCTGTAGACAAGGAATTAATGGCTCGTGATCAGGTTATTAAGGATTTGTGAACTACTATCAAGGAAGCCCAATCTCACATGAAGAAAGTATATGGTCGGCACCATAGAGATAGAGAATTCGTAGAAGGAGATTGGGTATATTTACGTCTTCAGCCATACCGTCAAATGATACTTTCGATGAGGAAAAATTTCAAATTATCGCCAAAATATTATGGGCCTTTTCAAGTTTTAAAGAAGATAGGTGTTGTGACTTATAACTTGGCTTTGCCAAATGAATCTCGTATTCATCCCGTGTTTAACGTCTCCTTATTAAAGAAGAATATTGGTGAAAATATCCAAATTCAAGTCGAGCGGCCCTTGATGAAAGATGATGATGACTCTCTCTATCCTAAACCGCAAGCTATTCTTGATCGTCGCATTCATAAGAAAAAGGAAGAAATTTTGATTCATTGGTAAGGTCTGTCACCAGCGGAGGCGACATGGGAAGAACTAACTGCAATGACAGAGCAGTTTCCAGGCTATAGCCTTGAGTCAAGGCTACTATTTAAGGGGGGAAGAATTGTTATGTGCTTTACTTTCCATGTTTATTGTTAGATTTGTGCCCTATTAAGTAGGAGAGAATTAGTCTTTCTGCTTTAGAAGTTGAGGGCTAATAATTAGGAGTAAATTAGTTTTTACGACTCAGTAGTAGTGTCTTACTTTATTGGTAATCAGTTGTAACTCATCACATTTAAATATTGAAGAAGGTGATGAATAAGATAAGCTTAGAATAATTTTATCTCAACCTTGAGTTGAATTGAGGTCAAGGTTCCTCCATAAGCCTATTACTCTCCTATTTTCCCAAGTTAAACATAGGTCCGAGTACAAGGAAGGGAGAAGGTATTCAGTACATACTACCTATTAGAGCCACTCATCTAATAGAGATGAGTGGTTGATATTGAGTGAGACTTTAGTGCTTGGTTTGTAAGTGTCTCTAAATCCTTCCCAAAAGAAAATGAGTTTGGATCCTCTCCACCGTGGTGGAGAGAATCCATCTCTACTCCTTTTGTAGTTAGGACGACACGTGTTCACTTTGTTACTCTATTTCTAATAATAATTTGCTGGGACACGTGTGTTATGGCCTTATGGAAACTACATTTTTTACCCTATTCTAACAAAAATACCCTCTTTCAAACAATTTTTCTCTCAACTATCAAAATCTGAAATTGTGTGATTTTCTTCATTTCTTTGTGATCTTGATCTTATCTTTACAAAGTAGCTTAAACGAGAGGAAAAAAAATTTATTTAAGTTTTTTTATAGCAAAATTTGAGTTTTTATACTTTTTTTATTAAGGTATTTCTTGGATTCTCCTTTTTTGCCTTTGATCATCATTGTATTCCTTAGATTGGATGAAGGAGAATATGGTATTTGATTAGTTGTTGAAGTAATTAAATAAAGCTAAATTTTCAAAGTTGGAGAAGATCAGCACACAAAAGAAGATATTTTCAGAGGCCATATGAGGTACTAATTCGTCATTCAAATTATGATCTATACTACTAAAGGAATAGCTATGCCATTAGAATAAATCTCGGCTGTTGATCACCCTAACCTACACATGTTGAAGAAAATATATGCTTCAGTTTATAACACAACCGTTAGATCATGAGAGTTATTTAGTCGCATTTCAATCGTAATTAAGTGATGAAAGAAGGGGTATAAATGGAAGTTCAGCGCATAACTTTTCTTATATACGAAATTATGGGTATTTTGGGAAGCCTAAATACAAAATCAGGGATATTTTGGGAAGTCTAACTACAAAATCTTCCTAAATTACCCCCACACCTTTACCTAAATTCCACACTATCTTCTCTTCTCATCTCTAACTAAAAACCAAAACAAAACCAAACCCCAAGCTCTCTCTCTCTCTCTCTTTCAATGGATCGATCGATTTCGCAGACGTAACAACATGGAGTCCCGCAGGATGTCTCTTCCAAGTAGAGTACGCCATGGAAGCTGTGAAACAAGGTTCAGCAGCGATCAGTCTTCAATTGAAAACGCACGTTGTGTTAGCGAGCATCAACAAGGCCAACTCAGAACTCTCATCTCACCAGAAGAAGATCTTCAAAGCCGATGATCATATTGGTATCGTCATCGCTGGTCTAACTGCTGATGGACGATTTCTGTCTAAGTATCTCAGATTTGAGTGTATCAATTACACTTTTAGTTAGGAGTCTCCTCTTCCGGTTGGGAGATTGGTTGTCCAATTAGCTAATAATGCTCAGGTCAGCAAACCTTTATTTTATTAATGATTTGAGTGTTTTAGGGTTTATATTTGTAAAATTCATGATTGAAAGAGTATGCATTAGGCTTGTGGAGGTTCTACTATTAGGGAAGATTAATTTTTGGGTTTGATAAGGATATAATCGTAGAATCGATTACAGATTAATTTCATAGTAAGGCAAAAATGTAGTATGGGAGTGGTCGAGTATAGTATGAACTTGGGGTTTGTAAAAAAATTGTGCTTAGAACACTATTGTGGATATTAAGTAGCTTTTCTTCCACGAGATGATGGAACTGGGAGAAGATACAATTGAGAGTTGAACTACACTTTAGAAATGAAATGGGTAGAGATAAGAGTTTAGAAAGGAAGAAAACTGGGGAAGGAGCCACGACTTCAAAGTAGATATGTGAGGGAGAGGAAGCAGGAGAGGAGTTACAAAGAGGGATAACATAGACGTATTTTTTGTGTCAAGTTAACTTTTGACACAATTTCCCATTGCCTGAGTATTTTTCGCACATTCCTCATACATCACTAAAGCTTTTCGTAGACACCCTTTATCTTCGCTTTTGCCAATAAGAGTGAAATAAATCTATTATTCTTTTACCTGTTATCTTCAGCTCTTTTCTGCTCAACTGAGCACAAGTATGGTTTCTCGGGTTGTTTGTCTAAATAAATTGTTTAAGCCCGCCCTAAAATATACTCCAATGGGTGGATATTAACTTTTGTTTGGGTATACATAGGAACTTTGAGGGGGAGCTTCCCCCCAAATATACTGAATCAATTTTTCATTGAGGCTGAAACCCCAAATCCTCTGCAATCACTTCTTACATTTAAACTTTCTTTTATCAGTAAGGTATACAGCCAGATGGGTTCAGTTGGCCCTTCTTTCTATATAACCTTCATCACGAACTGTGCTTAAAGAACATATTACGTTTCATTTACATGGTAGCCTATGGGCTGTGGAGAGATTGTTTCATACAACATCCGTATCTCCAAGCATATGCCCTGCCAATCCTTATGATTCCAAGCATAAGCAGTAAATGAAAGAGTATGTCAGTATCAAAACAACATAATAACATCTTATCGCATAATCAGCGTGTCTTCAACTTCAACTACATAAACTCAACTCCTAGCTTGTGGTGTTGGGTAATGAACAACTATCGAATTTGTCACCTAAAAGCTAAAGTAAACTCACCGCTGGAAGATGATTCTTCATCCAATACCTTACTTATCAACATCAATATGCCATATTGGGTGGACATTGACCTTCAATAAGATTATATCACAAATACGTGGAGGGGGTATTTACCTCCATTGCACAAACAAGACAACAAAAAATAATTTCAAAATTGATGATCTCGTTGCTTTTGCCACTGCTTTGGATGTCCTGGCTGTAAAAAGGAGCTTTAGTTTCGACATGGCTTGCAATATCCATGAGCTATCGGCTGTTTTTTTTTTTGAAAGAGGAAGCTGGAGTTATGGCTGACCTCCACCTGAATTTATTCAAATGCACAGAATTACAATCTAGGATATGGTATGCCCATACAGTTAGCTATACAAATATTTACAAGAATTAGGGGAAAGCTACATGGAAAGAAAATAAAATTCTCTTGACTGTCTAGATCTGCAGCAATAAAATCAACCATTTTATTTCCCTCTCTATGCTTATAGATGATCTCCTTTGAATCCAGACTATCCATGACTTTCTTGGCTCTTACATCATTAAGGCAAGTCCATTGGGGATGACAGCCTGAATTCATTACTTGTACTGTATAGGTAGAGTCAGAAATTTCACATAAACTGTTGAAGCCCAACAAACCAGCAATGTCAAACCCATTACAGATAGCTTTAACTTCTAAAGTACCTATCCCCATTTCAGTCACAAGACTTATTAAAATCAGCAATTGGGAAACCATTTGATTATCTGAAGATTACACTGCCATCAACATTAAAAATGATTTGGTGTTTCCAATCTTGCATCCACCTAATCCATTTGACTATCCTTGGATGTTTAATTACTGGATTCAGGCCCCAATCTGTGAGTGTTGAGTGTGTGCTAGGATTTTGATGAAAAATGTGCTTTGAAGTACTGCATTTGAAAGCCACTTCATTGTAGACTCTCCCAAATATGGTATCAGTAGTAGAGCTTGATCCTTGAAAATGCCTATTGTTTCTTTTAGACCATAAATGATAGATAGTAGAACAAAAAGAAACTTTCAGAATCTTACCCCTGTCTGGATCAAAAGCAGCCTTTTTAATCAACTAATTGATTAAAAGCATCCCAGCCTTCAATCACCTTAGAGAAACCCAGCTTTCTAAGAACTGCATCCCAAAGATTTTTAGAGAAAGGACATTGAAAAAATAAATGATCTCTGGGGCATCACAAAGATAGCAATAAGAAGTCTCTAGCTATCGTTTTAATATACATTGATGTGTCAAACAAATTTATCAACAAAGGGAAATACCGCATATATCTGAAAGTTTTTGACTTGCGTTCTGATGTATTTATATAACATTATTTCTATGCTTGTTTTAATCTGTTGGAAATTCAGCCGATATGTCGAACTTAATGCACATATTGAAGTTTGAGGATAAACTTGTACTTGCATTACATACATCCACACAGCTATTACATATTTTTCCATGTATGAGCTTTTCTATGGCCTCGTATATTGGAGAATATCAGTATTTCTACCCTTAATTATTATTTATTTTATTTGCAGGTTTGCACACAACGATCTTGGAAAAGGCCGTATGGGGTTGGTCTTCTTGTTGTTGGTTTGGATGAATCAGGAGCACACCTCTATTACAACTGCCCAAGTGGAAACTACTTTGAATATCAGGCCTTCACCATTGGTTCACGCTCACAAGCTGCTAAAACTTATTTGGAACGCAAGTATGAGACATTGATGGGAAGAGCTCATCAAACATGCACTCTTTGCAATCAAGGAAACACTACAAGGAGAAAAGCTTACAAGCTCTATTTGCACCGTGGTTGTGGTTGCAATAGACGGACCTTTCCATGTAATAGATCAGAATACCATAACCGAATTGGGGGAGTCGTTTGAGATACAGGAAGAGACAGTCAAGGCCACCGCACCAGCTGGGGATATGCAGGAGGATCAGGGCCAACAAACCGCTCCAATGGATATTTGATTATCATTTCTAGAGGTGAGTTGGGTAGTTGGTTGGTCGCCTTAATTTTCTAAATGGATGAATTTATTTTTTTAATCATTGGATTTAGTCTCTTATGCCCAGTATTTTGATATATGGTTTATCCACCTATGTTGAATTCAATGTGTAAAACTGAAAGTAAAAATACTTTTGTATTCTCTTTGTAACAGTTCCTTGTTCGAATTTTTATGTTGACTTGGAAAAGGAAGGGTAAGGAATAATGGATAAAGTGTTGCTCAGGATATTAATCTTAGAAATGTTATGTCTTTAACTATAGTTGTAAGATAAGAGCATCCAGCTGTGCCTTGGTTAGAGCTGCTGAAACAAAGCCCTAACACAGTTTTCCTCCAGCAAGTTGGTTCTCTTGCGTCATAAAGTTTTATTTTATGAAACAAGTTAGCAAGTAGTAATCGACTGGAAATCTTTTAAAATAAGACCATCATGAAAGAAAGCTCATGCGGAGTGGCTGGGTACTTTGATTGGGCTTTTATTTAGTCCAAGCCAAATTGCAACTATTGTTGGTAACTGTTGTGGTGACCGCAAAAAGAAAAATGTTGTAGAAAAAAGAAGAAAAAAAAAGACCCATTCACTAGATCAGTTTCCAAATCCGATTGCTTTATGCCATAGTTCTAAAGCTATTTTAGAGAGCCAAAAATGCTAAAAAAAACACCTATTTCATTCCCTCTAAGTGGTTGTTTTCTTAGCTTTAGTCATTCTCTCTCCTCAAACATAGCTAGGAAGGATAGAAAAACTAGCTAGCCACATAAGCAAGATGCTTGCCTGCCTCAAAAATGTATTTTAACCGTGGAGATATTTTATATGGCTTTTAGCGGGGAGTTATTCCCTTTGTGTGTATGTATATGTGTATGTGTACGTCTATGATTAATTTTAACAATAAAGTTATGCAAACGTATTATATGGTAATTTGAAGTATGGAATAAAACTTTGTAGAATTTTGGCTGAATATTCTTGATTTATTATTATTGTTGTCATTGGCTCTTTTTTTTTGGTCAATTATCGTTGATTTTGTTCTTTAACATTTCACTAATTATCACACTTGAATATTGGTTTTACATAAATCGCCACATTATCTCTCATTTCTCACAACACAAACTGGAATAGAAGATAGAGAGTTATTTAGGGAATAATACTAATTTTTTAAGTGCTTTAATTGGCTGAAGTAAGGGATTAGATTAGATCATGTAAAGGGCGGTCTAGTCATATTTAAAATTATGAAATATGTACAATCCAAATCAAGTGATTTATGAAATACAACGAAAAAGAGGTTACGGTTCAGTTTGACTCTTTTCGAAGTACATTGTCACATGTTGAACGTATAATCGATGCTTGAGATATCGGATCTATTTTTAACATTTTGTATAACACTTGAAATATTAAACTATTTGAAAACATAGGTCAGGATTTTACAAATAATTGTAGGCACACGGGATATTATCAAAAAATATTGCATAAGAGGACGGAGAGAAAAGATCAATAAAGACTGAAGAGATGTAACGTTAAAATTAAAGTTGAGAAGGGACACTGTCATCCTAAATACAAAAGGAGTAGAGATAGGTTCTCTCTACCACGGTGGAGAAGATCCGGACTCAAAGAAAATGGTGAAAACATGTTCACTACAGATAGGTCTTGATAGTATCTGCAAAGTTAATTTTAAATGCATCCATATCAATCTTATTGAGAAGCACTTCTATATCGATGCCCGTTTCTCCATCACTGCGTTCGCTGAAAGACACACCTTTGGTATGGTGAGTTGTACACAGTTCGACCTTTTTTGGCCTTCCCCATCCAAAATTCGTCTCATAAAATTTCCACTTGGGGGAACCTGCAATTCCAGATACATGCTCTAGCGCTGTCAAGGAACAGTTAGCTAGATCATCTTGAAACCCTTCCAAGACTCCTTTAATACTCATCTGAATCCCTTTTCCAATTACCTCTGCTGCAACAACAATCCCATCTTTTCCAAGTAAGTCCTCCTTATTAGCGAAAGTTAGGCAAGGAACAAGGCAATTACCGAAATAGTTTTTGGGTAAAGCGGGGTTAAGGCGATCCCTGCATTCCACTGGGAAAAAAAAGTGTTCCCTCACATTGTCATCATAATGACACCCTAGAGCTTTAACTAAGCAAACCCATATATAAGCGCATGTTACTACGAATGATGATAGATTAAATGATGCTTCTTTGAGTTGTGTGTCCTTCTCGAGGATTCGAGTTAAGATCCATCTCTTGAGCCCTTCAATCTCCGGTTGGCCAATAAGGAAAGTTGCTTGAACAAGGTCAGTTGGAATTTTATGATGATTCCTATGTACCATCAAACATTGTCGCGTTATTTTAATCTTCTCCAAGAATGTTTGGATCCCATTAGGGTCCTTGAACATCGTCCTATCGTAGACTGGAAGAACTGATGATGGTCCAGTCGATATGAAAGAGGTATCTCCACCGAGTTTGCAAACAGACGCCCAAAACTTGACGAAATGGCTAAAGGATTTAGCATCAACAGCAGCATGGCTAACGGTGACACCAATGCAAATTCCCGAGTTGGGGAACAAGGTCACTTGCAAGGCTAACTGAGGAAGAATTGCATCACTCTTTGATAACAACCGTGGCATAAGTGCTAACAACATGTCGATATCTCGAAAATTGTTACCGCATACATCGTTGAAGTTGAAATCTGTCAACTCTGCAACACTCAACGAAACCGAGTCTCCCTCAACATAAAGGATTTCGGGCTTACTGCATTCGGGAGACCAAATGAGGTTACCAGCAAGAGAAAAGAAATATTGGAGAGTGAGTGAAAGAGAGTGTTTAAGGTCAGGAAGGATTGAAATCATAAAATGTGACTTAGTGAGACACGGGATCTCGTAGTAAAAGAGACGGGTGAGAGAAGGAGGGTTCCGTAGTTGACGCAGATCGAAGAAGGTGAGAGAAAGAGATGTTTGTGGTACAGAACCTAATGGGGGTGAGATTTGGAATTGCTCAATAATCTTCACTTTGTAAAGGTCCTCCATATTTTCTGATACAAGTTGAAATATCACTTGCTTTTTATAGCAAAACTCTTGTATTTTCAGTTATTTGTATAATCCGTCGTGGATCACGAGATACAAATAATACCTAAAAAAGTGTAGGCTCTCTATAGTAAAAATAAATAGAAGAAATGGCTAAAAATTAATTTTTTAGCCTCCCCAATAGTGTAGTTATTTTAGGTTTTAATACTCTCTAGACAAATTTATTATGCAGAAAACTTTTTTTTTAACTAAAATTAATATGTAGAAAGCGTTTCGAAAAGTTAAAACTACTTTTTTTTTTTTTTTTTGTTTTTTTTTTACACGTTATACTTCTTTTCTTTTGATATAGAACAGTTTTTGAAAATGTTTTTTTGACTTTTTCAAATATCATTTTACAACTCATCTTGCTAGCTATATTTCAACTATGCTACACCTAATGCTCTAAATACGGGTATAAGGGATCTGAGAACAATATATAAATAAATATAAAGTAGTGTTAATATCAAGTTTGCCAAGCATAAGCCTCGCCCACGTTTAATGGGATACGACTTATATATTTGTTCTATACAATACGTCGTGGATCACATGGTACAGCTGATACCTACAAACTAAGCGATCCCAATTAACTCGGGTCGTTTTATTTGGTGTTATTTGTATAATATGCCGTGATACACAAATACAAGAGATCCCCACAAACTACGAGTAAATTAATATAGTGGTGGTTGTGCTATAATTGTGAGTAATAAGTTTGCCTATCATAAAGCCTCACCTACTTTTTATAATATCTCGTGATCCATAAGTACGAGTAAATTAACATAGCGGTGGTTGCTGTGCTATAATAGTGATGGATCACTAATGTCATAGTGACGATAATACAAGTACCAAGTCAAATAATCTTGCGCTAATGTCTCTTACAAGTATATGACTTAGCCAGCAATGCGATGCTAATGGCATATCCTTGTATCAAAATAATTCCCGTCGAAAAAGTGATATTTTAAAATGCGGAAAGTTTAACTTCCTGATAGTGTATAAAGTGCAGATATAGTTTCCTTGTCCTCCTCATTCTATTACTCCCGCTCCCAATTTTGTACTTCTGTTTCTCTCTCGCTTGCATTGTCTGGACAAATGCCGAGGAAGATGGAGGTTGAAATCATCTCAAGAGAGACTATCAAACCTTTATTTCCAACTCCGAATCATCTTCGGACCATGAAGTTATCTTTTCTTGATCAACTTGCTCCACCAACTTATGTACCCCTAACATTCTTTTATATCAACGACGTTTATCATTTTGGAGAGATCATTAATAACGTAAAGGTCATTGAGAGATGTTCTAGGCTAAAGAAATCTCTGTCCCAAATTCTTACTAGCTTCTACCCATTAGCGGGAAGGATGAAAACGGATGGCATGTCCATTGATTGTAATGACGCGGGAGCTCATTACACTGAAGCTAGAGTTCATGCTTGACTCTCAGATGTTATGCAAGATCAGGCAAAAGATGTACTCGACCTGATGCTGCCGAGTAGTAGAGGAGAGCTAGCCGGATCAGTTCTCCTATTGATCCAAGTCAATGTTTTCGATTGTGGTGGAATGGCCATTGTCCTGACCACTTGGCATAAAATCATAGACGCTGCTTCTTTCTCTATGTTCATCAGTAGTTGGGCTTCTGTTACAAGTGGGATTGCCGAATCCAACAAAATCGTTCAACCACTGTTTAGTGCAGCGTCATACTTTCCTTGCAATGCCGAGGACTATATCATGAGTAGGCCAATGTCCAAGGTCTCAAGAGAGAAATCTGTAACAAAGAAGTTTGTGTTTGATGCCTCCAAAATAGAATCCCTTAGAGCTCAATATAAATCAAGTTGGGGTGGATGGGGGATATATTCGACGCGCATTGAAGCCCTATCTGCGTTTATTTGGGAAAATTTTATTAAGGCTGCACGAGCAAACCGAGGACAAGATGGTAGCACAACATACGCAGCTTCCCATGTAGTAAACTTAAGGGGGAAGATAGGCATACCATATAACACTTTTGGAAATGTTTTCAGTGCCGTTGTTAGTGTACCATTAACCGTGATGGAGATTGATAAGAAGGACGTGGACTTCGTTGGCCGAATTAGACAGGCAATAAAGGTCATTGATGATGACAACGTAAAAAACTTACAATGTGGTGATTGGTGCCCGCCATTTATCATGCCAGTCGTGAATAGCGATGATCATCCTGTCGAGGTTTTAAGATTCACTAGTTGGTGTAAACAACCTATCTATCAAGACTTTGGTTGGGGAAAACCAGCTCGCATAGATAACGCTTCTCAGTACTTGAAGAATCTTGTTGTGTTAATGGATACAGGGTATGATAATGGAATTGAGGCATTAGTGACAATATCGGAAGAAGACATGGTTGAGTTTGAACGTCATCTATGACCGTCAAGTAGATTACGAGGACTTAGCCAATCAGTGATCATATTTCAATCGGGGTTCTCCCATTAGGTATCGGTGTGCATGTTTTATCCTTTTGGTGTGCTTTGATTGATGTTTTCTTTTGCTTATTTTTGATGTATTAACTGTTATAAGTGGTTTCCATTCTCGATGTAATTTGTTGCATGTGATGGGCATGTAAAAATGTTCATTTTACCCTACTTATTTAAGGACTCGAGACATTATTTTATTGCTAAATAAAACTAATTAGTGAACTATTATTGTTTCAGGTTATGTTTGATAAAAGTGTACAAAAAACTGAATTTGGGAGCCAAATCTACAATTATTGGAAAAGACCACATATTTAAGCTACAGCTTAGAGCATCTCAGTAAAAAACAAAAGTCAAAAATACTTCTCTCATCTAAATATCGAGGAAAATCAATATTATATATTTAATATATTATCTTTGGATTTGATTCTCTTAGATATATTTTGTAAATTATAGAAGAATATTGAAAATATTTGGACATACCAAGAATAAAAGAAAATTAATATTTGATATTTCCAGGGAACCACTTAGGTTGTTGAGATCTTTTAGTTCTCTGATATTAGATCCTTCTTCATTCACAATGAACTGGCTCAACGTTTCAAGATCTTTTAATTTCCCAATTCCTCGAGGAAAGCATTCAAATTCAAGACTACAACCTTCAAATTCAAGGTGTCTCAAGCTGACCATTTTTCCCATCTCATTAGGAAGTCTCTACGAAGCTCGATACAATAATCAAGTTTCAGTGTTTGCAGATTGGATAGATTACCGACTGTTTCAGGTACTTCTTCCAAGTCTGTACTCTCAACGTCCAGTTGCCTCAATCTATCCATTTTTCCAATCTCGTTGGGAAGTCTACGAAGATTGTAACAGTTATTAAGTCTCAACGTTTGCAAGTTAGTAAGATTAGTAACTACTTCAGGTAGTTCCTTTGCGGGTGTCCGTGACAAGTCGAGATACCTTAGACGTAATCACTTCTTAAATTCTTTTGGCAATTTCTTAATATCAGTATAGCCCAAATCAAGTGTCCTAAAACTTGTCAAATGACTCAACAAAGTCAAATCTTCAAAGCGGAGGGACCTCCGAACAAGTAATGTTCCTAAACTCTTCAAATTCCAAATAGAAAGAGGAATTCGACCATCATCAGCAAAAAAAATTACAGATAAATGCCGGGCTTTACTATCGTTTAACTTTATCTTGCTGCTTTCGGCAACCAAACATTCATTGTTAGCGAGAAAAGTTGCAAAATCATGAATAAGATCATGCATCTTACAGTAACTTACATTGCCATCCACTTTTATTTCTAGATCTTGGAAAAATGAGCGCATAACTAATTCATCAAAGTACTCTGCGCCTATTCTTTCCAGTTCCTTCGTCTGACTTGTCCAGAGACAACCTTCGCCATCCACATCTTGATCAGGCGATCTTTCTCTATTATATGATCTTTTGGAAAGACCGCACAATACGTAAAACAACGTTTTAGGTGTGATGGCAAAGCATTGCAACTCAATAGCAAAGGTGGTAATACACCTTTGCTGACAGTGGGAAGTTTCCATATGTCACTCGCAAAGACATCCTCCCAATCTTCCATGGTTCCTTTTCGGGGCATGAGACTTCCTAAACTCTTTGCATAGAGAGGCACTCCTTTACACCTATCTGAAAGTTTCCTTCCGATATCTTTTCCGCATCGTTGAGAACATCACTGATGTTGTCAAATGTATCATGGAGCTCTTGAACGTCTTCAGGAGCACGCAATACCAGTTTGACCTCCTTCTTGAGCTTGCCAAGGAGGAAGGGGCCAATTGTTCCACCACAACGGAAATAAATACATCTGCCATAGTTGATTGGTTTCTGATAGCTGAGTTTGTATGGAGAAAAAAATGATACAACTTGCTGATATTATTATGAGAATGATAACTGAAGATGAGGTTGCAAGTTTAGTTTGTTCTTTCTAGCCAAGCCAGTTGGGCATTTACTTATTGTTGCTGGGTATTATGCTCTTAAAACTTTTTTTTTAACCCTGTAGTCTTCAAACCATATTAATGAAGATACTACTGGCGATCTGGTAATAATTCCAGGTACCTTTCTAGCCAGGCTAGTTGGCATTTGCTTATTGTTGCTCTGTGATATGCTCTTAATACTTTTTTCTTTTTTTTTACCGCAATCTTCAAACCATGTCAGTTGCTTCAAATAACAATCATACGTAGGCACTTGTCGAGCCATGGCCGTGGATACAGACGTGCAGGAGACATTTAATTTCGCCAATGACAATGAAATGTAAATCTATAAATCAACCAACTTAAATTTAAAAGAGACATTTTACAGAGGCTGTGATTAGTTATAGGAGACTGCGTGGGACGAATAGTTTTACAATTTTTCAGTGAACTATCTACTTAACACCATTATAATGATAGTAATGTGCAGAAATTCATAACTACTCTGAGGACTGAATACAAACTTGCGGTGTAGAGGATTATGAATTTACATACTGCAACAATCAATTTTATAAATAAAAATTTGGATGAAAAATCATCATTTCTCTCTTTCGTCCGATGTTTGTTTGGAGTTTAAGAGGTAAACTTCTAATAATCAAACAAATACATGGTTTCATCAATAAAGTTATTAAAAATCGGACATTAGGACCAAAAATTTCTAAGGAATAAACATGCTTGTAAACAATACAGTATCTAGATCTGTGGGCAGCCGATGGAATGAAGGATCGATGGATTCCTACCTCAATAATATCGACGAATACAAAGCCGTGAACATTCCTCTTCTGAAACAGATCCGCATCAGCAGTTTGTTACCAAACGAACTTGCTTGTTATCAAGCTGGAATCTTGAACTTGACTTAATCTGCAAAATAAATTTCCGTAATTAGAGAAATAACTAAAATCCCTAGAGTTATGGTTTTCTTTCTGAAGTTTACCTTGTCCATCAGTAGTTCCTTGAATTCAGCTTCAACGTCAGCAACACCAGATTCCTGGAGGGAATTGAAAACAAGCTTTTGCAATTTTCTGAACTTCAGAGCTCCATCTGGATTCTGCTTCAATTTCAAAAGGTTGTGTATCAATGAAAATTTTGAATTTGACAGGCCTTAGTAACATTTGTAGAACACATGACGCTAAAGGGGGCACTTCCGACAGCATTATTCAATCACATATATACATCACACTTCAAACATATAATCCAAATAAAAGCTTTGTTATTTCTAAGTTGCTGTAAAATGAACATAATGTTATATTCTTTTAGTCCGTGTACTCATCAGTACCCCAAAATATAACACACTTGATATGTATAATATTGCAACAGACTATTTGGGACATATCTCAATTCCACGAACAGGGGATCTAATAAACAGTTGCAACATTAAAACTTTTGCAGTTATTTTCCTTATCTATTGTGATATTCTTTCCCCTAGTTTCAAAAATACAAGGACTGTGCTCATAATAAATATAAATAAATATTATTGAAAGCAACAAGTAATCTTGACTGAGATGAATAAGGACAAATGGATTACCGATTTCAAGAATGAAGTAATCAACTTCTTCCATTTTATTTTCTTCTCCTTAGATTCCTTAGAATGGAAAGATGCGCCTTCCTTCACTTCTTCAGGTGTATCAGAACATTTGGTGTTCATCGCAATACCAATTGGCTTTTCTGCTTTTGTTCTTTTAGCTTGAATTACTTCTCCTTTGCTTAAATGATCCGAACCATCAATACTATCAGGAGAAGCGTCGAGTTTTCTTTTCTTTAGCGACAAACTTTCATTCGGGTCTTCTTTCTTTGGGCCATCTACAACTTTATCTCCAACTGATTCCCCCGTTGGAGGAACACCAGTTGTATCCTTCGCATCTTGAGTAGATTCTTCTGTTAGCTTTGGTGGTTGATTAGCCGCATGAAAAGCTCGAGCTTTTGCCCTATGTTTCTTACCATCTGCATGACCAAGTAAAGTTTGCTGGCTTGTAGCACTGGTATTGCATAGGCTGCAGTAATGCAGGTTGACCAAGAAAAACAATTTAGATGCCAACTACCGAAACAAAGCAAGAAAAATATGGCAACGTTAACTCACTATTCTTGTTTACCATCTTTCCTTGTTTCTATATCATACTAATTACCGAGAGAAATTAAACATCTATTAGATGCAAAAATGTGTCCCTTCATTGCGGAGGTGTTCATTCTACACCTGTTGATTCAACATCACTCACATATAGTAAATTTTACGTGGCACAAGTGTATCATCTCTAGGTGATGATTTGGAAGGGAATGACGAGAGATGACTTTAGACGCTATTCATCTACCCATTGTTCTCACTTATATGTCATGATTTCACGAATTGACTAGTGTTGGTTAAGATTGGGAGACAAATGACCATACGCATGTTGGCATAAATGCTAGAATGATGAAGTTTATGAATGAAATGAACTTATACAATCTATGCAAGAAAGCAAGACCAAATATAATAACAAAATAAGAAGCAAAACTGTAAATTTTGACTCACCGACAAAACCAAGGGGGTCTTGAAGATAACCCCACATTTACATCAATATCAGGTTTTTGCTTTGAAGAATTGTTAGCCTTAGCTGGTGTACTGCCTGGAGCTTTTGCTTGACCTTTAGGTCCATATTTCTCCTGAAAACACACAATCCGGTATGATATATAAGTAACATAGACATGGTCAACTACCATATAGATTATAATAAAGCGCCAACATATAATATGGTGAATTTCGCATTTTCAAATAGAAAAATTACCCAAAAAAAAGATTGGTGAATTCAAGAGTGGGCAGATAAAAAAAAAACTTACCCCATTTTTTTTTAGCATTTTGACATGGTACAGGAAAAGTTTGAGGTAAACATGGATTTTATACGCTAAGAAAATACTGCAAAGCTACATATAAGTATAAAAGTACGTATTCAAATTCGAAAGAGTCTATACATTTAAAAAAATGGAACGATATATCTATTAAAAGTACATAACACATATACATAGACTCAAAGAAATACACATTAGTCATCAGACATTAATACATTACACAAATAAGTAACTTCTACGGAACCTCTACCCCAAAATGCAAATTTTAAGGATAACACACAAACTTCATAAATTAACGCGACGGGGTATTTTCAATCTAAATTATGCGAATAAACAGATGCAAATACAACATAATAAAATAAGGATCAAATAAACTAACCGCCTCAGTAATGCATTGAGTGTGACCTTGCACACTTTGTTGCCCAAATGTTTCTCCGCAATCGATACACGATAACTACAATTCATAAAAACAAACATTTAAACCTAATCCAATTTAGAACCCTAAAAACTTAAATAATTAGATTGAAATTAGGGTTTTGGGGGAAGATGATTTATACCTTGTATGCAGAACAATTTCTGAAATGGTTTTGCAATTTGGGTTTCTTTAAATTCTCTCCACAATCTTCACATTGAAACCAAACCATTTTTGTTTCTCGCAATCACTCTAATTTGCAGACACAACAGTGAGTGATGCTTGAAGCTGTGAAATTAGGGTTTTGGGTTTCTAATGTTGTTGGAGTTGGACTAAATCTGTAACCCGGTTTGATCCGGTCCGTTGGTAAAGGATTAGATCAATTTTTAGATCCATTGGGAAACCCGGTCCGTTGGGTTTCAATATTGGAGTAGAATGGGTCTCACACCAAATATGGCATTATAAGCTGCTGGAGAGGAAAAAATAAACACTTCACTTGTCATTTTCAACCAAACTTGTATCTCAAGTCTCAAGTCTCAAGTCTCAAGTCTCAAGTCTAACGCATTTATCTTCATTGTGAGCTGGATAATGCGTACCATGAGTTCAACGTTTTTTTTTTTTTGACCCAAAATATGAAATGGTCGTATTCGGTTGGTAGCGTATACTAATCTTCTTCGAAGCTGTTTTATCTTAAGTTGATGTTTCCAAGTCTTTTGCATTTGATTCCTTATCACGAAAGTATAGATTAGTCCTTATAAACGTACGTATTATCTTGCAAGATACGCGCTTTTAGTTTTGTTTTGTTTGGTCTTTCCCCAATTTGCTTGTTTTTTGTATTTAACTTTAATTTTTGTAAGAGAACATTTTGTAAGACTATTAAAGTTTATTCAATTATATCTACTAAACGCCCAGCTTACTCGAGCTGTAAACATTGCTTCTCAAACATGTTATCGTATTTCATCTCCCTAATTCACAAATGTTGTGTGCAGTGAAGTCCATCAAACTATATGAACAAATTTGTCCTCCAATAATAATGAGCCCAAAGATGCAACTAGATCTAGATGTTTGAAGTCCTTCATCTCAAGATATAACTTTTGGGGATACTTCTCTCATTGCCAACTGATTTTGAGATAGAACCACCGTTCAAATATTCGACATGTGAGTGGCGTGTTGAAATATATAGTACTCCATTTAACGTAGTGGAAGCTACAAGATAAAGAATACCTTAGTCAAAAGGTTAAAGAAAGTTAGATATGAGAGAAAACTCTTTTATTGAATAATAATAGTTGTGTTTTTTGCAAAAGTAAGCTCCATTTTTAGGGAAAACCATAGTTAGAATCGTAGTTTAAAAAGGAAACAATAAGCTAAAAAGCTACTCATTATACTACTTATCCTACTGTAACTAAACAATCCTACTTAGAAAAAGAAACTAATAACATATTTGTTATAGTAGGATTTCTAATCAGACGGACATCAGGAGGTCTTTCGTACATTAGATATGGGAAGAAAAAGACTTTTTGACGTCAGCTGAGGCTGAGGTAAGCATTCGATGATTGGTCGTGTTGATTGACTAAAATGACCCTGTAACATTTCTAAGGGTGTAAATGTTAAAAAACATCTTTTTTTTTCGTGATATCTTCAATCCCATTAGAGATGATAAAAGGTTTTAAGGGGTTTATTGTTGACTTTGTTATGAGATGAAATAAGCAATAAAGTTCCGTGCAATGAATTAAGGAGATATGTTTGGGCAGATCTCTTTTTTCATCTCTATTTTTGCTTTAATTTTTCTTAAACTCCATTGCAACTTATACCCAATTTCTAGTATGTATTTGGCTTGGAATTAGAGACATTTTTTGAGGTTGAAGATATGTTGTGGCATTGTAGTTTCTATGCTTGAAGATATGTTGAGGTTCAAGAACATAAACGCATGCAGATCGGTAATTTATATCATAAGGACAAGTTCGATCCTTCGATGATAAAAATAAAGACCGATACCACCATAATCAAATGTTCTAAGAATTCCAGAGTGTAAACAAGACATGGCTCGTTCATACACAATGTTGTAGCTTGTAGGGGATGGTGGATTCGCGTTTAGTTACCCTTTTGTGGTTGAAAATTTGAAGGTTTTGGATGGATGCATTGATCGGTGTACGTGGAATGTGGGCTTTAGCACTATCATGTTAGTGGTATATCAGTATAACCCAAGTTACTGATATACCACTAATAAATTTGAAGAACTTTGATCAAACCTTAAATTGGCAAAATAAATTAATTTTTTGATTCCAAGTCCTTGACAACCCCATGTCAATAAACATATAGGAGCAAGTAGAAAGCCAAGCCATCGACAATATCACTCATCAGTCATCACTAAAACAAAGCAAGTCAATGTAAAGAAAGACCTCAACAAAGCCGTGTTTTGGTTTGAATTAAAATTAAAAAACAATTTCATAAAGCCCCAAACTTTTAAATCAAAAAGCAATCATTCCCATCACTATCTCTACAAATACACAAATGTTAAACCTAAAACAGATAAAATCGCCAAATGAAACTTCCAAGCTAAAATAGACCCCAACAAACCAATGGAAGAAAACAGCGAAACTCCACGATTTTGGATCCAAAACAACAAACGTCGTTCTTCCTCATCTACATTCCTCAATTCCGGTGTTTTAATCACCGTTTTACTAATTACAGCTTTGATTTTGATTTTCTTTGTTGTTCCAACTTTGATTTCGTTTACGAATCAAATCGTAAAACCAACTTCGCTTAAGAAGAGTTGGACCAGTTTTAATCTAGTCCTCGTTTTGTTCGCGATTCTTTGTGGTTTACTCGGGAAGAAGAGCATCAACGATGACATCAACAACGGTGTTTCAAACTCAGCCGTACACGTGGCAATCCAACAACCAAATCAATGGGTGAGATCTTCGGATGTAGATCGGGTTAGGGCTACGGTTTCGGGTTTGAGGAGTTCGAGTTCGTATCCAGATCTGAGAGAAGAGCCATTGTTGAAGTCTTTTGGTGATAATGATGATGATGATGGGAGGTGGCGATTCTTTGATGATAGTGACGTGTATCGTTATAGACCGTTTAGATCGTCTGTATCAAATGAAGTGGGGATCTCGAGGATGACAAAAGATCAACCGCAACCGGGATCGATACCGGAAACCGATGATTCCGGTGTTAAGACCATCGGCGTTGATACATTTGTTATCCGTAATAAGGAAGCACCACCAGCTTCGCCGCCGCATGCGGCGGAGGAATCACCAGAGTTACCGAAACCACGGCGACGCCGATCACAATCACTCGACGATTTCACCAAAATTCAACCAAATGCACCACGGAAATCATCATCTCCACCAGCGCAACCGTTACAGGAGGAGAATAAATACAATGTAGCTGAAGAGATAGAGCGAAAGCCAATGCGGCGATCACATTCGCTCGATAACTTGGAAGAGTTGTCGCGAACACAGTCGCCATTATCGCCATCGAGGGAGAGAGGGCGAGGAGAGCGAGAGCAGAAGAGTGGTAAAAGCGGGAAGAAGAGAGGAGGCGCGAAGGAATTAGCGAGTACTATTGCTTCATTGTATAATCAAACTAAGAAGAAGAAACGGAGACAGAGAAGCAAAGAGAGTTTCGATGATGGTAAGCTCTCTCTCTCTCTCTCTCTCTCTCTCATTGTAAAGTTTCCAATCTTCATTTTCTCACATTTTATCTCGCTAACACTAATCGTTCTCAGCGTCGTCTTCGCCACCATTAACGATGACACCTCGAAAGAATCCACCACCACCGGCACCTCCACCACCGCCACCAACTTCAGTGTTTCACCAATTGTTCAAAAAGGGAAGTAAGAGTAAGAGATTCAACTCTGTATCATCTTCATCTTCACCTTCACCACCACCGGCGCCTCCGCCGCCACCTCCGTCGTCTAATCGGAAATCTCGTACTAGAGTTTCACCGCCGGAGTCGCCATCACCACCTCCGTTGAATCGGAAGTCTCGTAGTAGAGTGTCACCACCAGAGTCAGCATCGCCACCTCTAATACCGCCGCCATCGTCATCGTCATCGTCATCTAGGAAGAGACTTCAAAGTGTAATTCCACCACCAGAATCGCCATCACCGCCGTCGATTCCGTCAGATTCTAACCGGAGAAGACGACCGAGTACTCCTGGTCGACCTCCATTGCCGACGAAGTTCACCGGAGATGATCACTTGAACTCCGGCAACCAATCGCCATTGATTCCGATGCCACCACCGCCTCCGCCACCACCATTCAAAATCTCCGCTTTCAGCTTCAAAGTTCGTGACGGTTTCGTCAACATAAGGAGTACGAACACCTCTCGTTGCAGTTCTCCTGAGCTCGATACCGTTGAAATTTCCTCGATTGAAGAGTCATTATCCAAGATAGATGGTGATGCTGGTGTGTCTGTGTTTTGTCCGAGCCCAGATGTTGACACAAAGGCTGATACGTTTATTGCAAGGTTTAGGGCCGGGTTGAGGCTTGAGAAGGTGAACTCTTGGAAAGCTAAACAAGATATGGGCTTTTCAGGACCAAGTCCAGGTCCAGGTCCGAGTTATATGACGTAACGGCCCAAATTATTTCCGATTTTTTTTCTTCATTTTTTTGCTTGGTTTTAAAAATACAAGATTGGTTACTAATACAAATAGGAACCTCCTGTTGGAGTTGAGAGAAATTGGAAAAAAAAATTAGAATTTGATGGGAAAGTTTTCCCGTGTTTGTTGTTGTTTTGGTTGATGATCACATAGATTTCATATCAACATTACAATTTACTGTAGGTGTGAATATACTTTTTGTGCTCTTGTTAGGGATACCCGTGTTTAATAGCTTTATATGTTTTTGTGGAGTTTATAAGAATGTTATGGTAATTTGATCTAGACAACCTGTTTAAATATGCTTAGTTTGGTCTTATCGGTTAAAAGAGCCGCTGCAAAGAGAAGGTCGCGGCATGTCAATGAGTAAAGGCGACCACCGTGGTCTCTGACCCAGCCGCTGGGCCGTTTGAAACTGCCAAAGTCGCTGGGCGACCCTATTGATAATGGACCAAAACCAGTTTCTTAAAGGTGGGACAGGGGTAAATATTTTAGCATCAGTCTTGCTAATGTTACATGCATTTCAAAAGGCAAAATGTCCTTAACATGAACATTGTTCAGCCATATAATAAATACAGGCACATCGCTTTGCATCTCCTTATTTCACTATTCTTCACGCCAAACAGCATTTTTTGCCTGCCGTTCTCGGTCAGTTTCCTGTAAGAATGTGAACAAAGAAACAACTTAGAACATGTATGGAGGGAAGGATTACTCAACTAATTACATAGGCCTTAGTATATTACCTGACTCGTTCAATTTGGTTGGTAATCTAATCTATCGAAAGCTTTACGCATAAGGCAAATAGTAACTGTAAGAGGAAATTATTATATGTTACCTCTGCAGCTATTATTGAAAACAGAGATGATTAATAGAATTAGATGAGCAACAGTAGTAAGATGATCTGGAGGTACCGAAGTGATGATCAGGAGATGTTGAGTCAATGACTAGGTCTCTATCTTTAAAACGTTTCGCCGCACTGCCCTTTGCAAACAGTTGATTGCTGCGTCGCCTCCAGGATAAAACTGCAGAATAGAAACTTCTCTTGCAAGAAATAAGAACTTTCGAATGATTTGCACTTTCAACTATTTTACACGGATTCTAGACTCATAGTTATATCGAAGAGAAGTGACGAACAGTGTATTCGATGATTGTAATATTGAGGCACAACTTCTCTTTATATAAAGTAAGTTCAAAACGGCAACAAGAGTTAATGGTGGGACATGTCATCAAAAATGTTCGAAACGGAAGTAAAACGTTCAAGACTTAATTACGAAACAGTAACACGTTACGTTTGAGGAATTCAAAAAGAAAAGGTTCAGTTTCGAATAGACTTGGTTCGAATTGGTCTTATGGGAACTCAAGGTCGAAATGAACTCAGTTCGAATTGGTCTTATAGGAACTCCAGGTCGAATAGACTCTGTTCCAATTGATCCAGGTAGAATAAACTCAGTTAGAATTGGTCCAGGTCGAATAAAATTTGTTTTGACAAAATCATTTTTCTTTATAGAGGCCCAAGTCCGAAGCCCAAGCCCATGAATCGAACAAAGTTTTAAACTCATTTTTTTGACCCGCCCCTGCCCAGCATAGAGAATAAATAATCTAGGTTATATCAAAACAAACTACTATTTCAAGCAACATGGGACTAAACAAGCCACATAGAGTTTTGGAGATATAAAACCCAATACTCCCTCACTATATCGAGAAACATGTCCGAGTAAAAAATTTAAAGCAATGCGTAAGTAGAGGCGTCTTTCGACTTGAACCTTTACATAGTGAATATACTTTTGAAGTACTAGAGATTAGAGTGACATTCGTCTTGAACTCTAACTCTAGAGGGTACAACTAAAGCACACCACACGCAACTTTTATAGTGTAAAGTTCTATAAAAATGTCAGCGTTATACAACCATACGCTCGTATCCCGTTTAATGAAGGCTCTAGAGAACTTGCTCAAGTTTCTATAGGAAGCGGCCTCACTTCTACAATCATCGAGGTGAGTCTATCAAGAGTACTCCTATAGCTAAGTACCCCACTCCACATAGAGTATAGCCCTCATTAAGAGTTATAGAATAACTCAACCTTAAATCGCTACAGGATATCATGCTCTTATAGGATGGACTAGAAGTAATTACCCCTTCTTAAAATGCATGATTCCTTTTAATTATCATATGACTTGTTTTCCCTTTGAACCTATTTCTTGAGATCTCCAGTATATAGTTGGGTTACCATCACAGATATTCTAACTATACGGGCTTTAGTCCCATCCCTTTCGAGGGGCTCCACACCTTCTCCCAAGCTAACTCTTTTGTCAAAGGATTAGCCTGGTTCACTTCTGACCAAACAAATCTATTCTAACAGCCCCATAAGTGAGTTTCTCTCTTACTGCGTTGTACTTAACGTATTTGTCGCTTCTTGTCGTTGTAATTACGATTCTACACTTTTGCAATAGCTGCAGTACTATCGCAGTGGATAAGTATGGCTGGTACCGCGCTTTATCCCATAAAGGTATATCTGATAAAGGTTTCCTCACCAGCTCGTCTCCTCACTGGCAGTAGCTAGTGCTATCAGCTCTGACTCCATCAAGATTGGGCAAAAAATGGTTTTGTTTCCTGACCTCCCAAAAACTGCCCCACCAGAATTGTTAAAGATATAACCGCTGGTAGCCTTGGAGTCTTCAGATAGGTGTTCCAATGTGTTCAATTAAGCATCGTAAATCCCCTCTAGGACTCGGGAAATCGCTCATAGTGTATCCTAGGTCATGGTTCTTTTTTCAGAATACTACAATGCCCTTTCCTATAAGCATACCAATGCTCCATACAGGCCAACTGTAAATCTACATAACATCCTACCCCCTGCGTAAACAATGTCTGGCCTATAACATCAGTAGCATACCGAAGGCTGCCATGTCCTCGCTACGCATTTGTCTAATATTGTCACCATATTCCTTAATTAGCTTTTGACTAGGGGTCCTACGGGTTACGCATGTTACAATCCATAAGAGTTATACTTTTTATTCAGATCTTCTCAATGGAGAGATTGATATTAAAGTTATACCACTTTCAGTCCTAGCATCTTTATTCCCAAACTTATACTAACTCGCTTCCCCCACATCCTTCAGGTCGAAATTTGACTTAGTAGAATCTTGACCTCATTCACAACATTGATGTAGATCCAAAATCCGCAAGAAGTCATCACCTATCCATATATAGTACAAAACATTTCTACAGCCTTGTAAATAATGCAGTTGTCACTTTCATTAATTTTAGACCGTCATGTGATGACCTAGTTGTCAATTCTCAGCCACTGTTTTGGGCCTGTTTGAGACCCTATATGGACTTCACCAATTGCTGACTTTACGTTTCCTCTGACTAGTGTACGATAATCCCCTTAATTGGTCCATGCTAAAATCACTTCATCCAAGGCACCGTTCAAAATAATTCTAACGTCCCATTTGTGAACTACTAAGTTATGTACAACAATAGTTGGAAGTATACTTTTAAATTCGTAGTAATTCTAGTAATAGGATTCAGTGTAAAAAAAAAAATCAATGTTTTCTCTCTGTCTAATCCCTTCGCTACAGCCTTGCTTTGGTATTTCCGCCATTGTACCGTTCAGTCGCATTATTTTTTAAGAATCCATCTACAACATTTGCCTACAACCGGGAAGTAAATTGAAAAAACCAATTCCATTGGACTCTAAAGAGTCCCCTATCTCACTGTTGATAACATCCTGCCAACATCCGAATTCAGAGGTCGAGGTAAGAGTCGTCTTTACTGGTAACGAATCTCCATCTAGAGTCTATGCTTAAATATCAGAACAAAAGTCCTCTACTTGAGTTCCTGCTTCTCTAACTTTGGTAATAATGTCCTAAGTTTCTAATTTCTAGGTTCTCCTAATTCTAGGTGAAACAGAACTAAGCTAGGAACCCCCACAATCTCTAGATATGAAGGAAACTTTGTCTTCATAAAAGTGAGCGTGTCCCATATATCAATAATAGTTTTGTTTCTAAGTCAAATCATACGCTTTCCTATTATGCATAACCAATGAAACACATTTTGTAACCACGACTACCAATTTTGACCTCTTAGGATCAGTATCCTGACATATGCTGTAACATCCCCACACTCTAAATATTAGAGTTCGGATTTTCTGTCATTTCCATAATTCAGAGTGTATCAAGTATGTGAGTTAGGAACGCTGTTTAACACATAACCAACAGTTAAAATATATCTCCCCACCAGTGGAAGCACTCCTGAACTTAGCATTGGCAATTACTAGTACCGCTAATATGGTTTTCCTCAGGCCTTACCGTTCATGCTCAGTGAATAAGGCGTTGTGGGTCTCTGTGAATAATCCTGTGGACTGAGACAGCTCAAAAAAAAATAAGACGGGAACCCCCTAAGTCAATCAGCTCAGCTGTCACTCCAAAACGTTTTCCTTTTCTTTCCAAAATTGGTCCTCACTTTTAGCAAAGAAATTTCTTCTTAAACATGTTCAGAGCTTCGCCTTGTTCGCCATCCTATATACGTAAGTGTAATTAGAATGGTCATTATAAGTTATAAAATAACTTTCCCGTCCTTGGTCAAGATCCCTCTAATTCACAAATACTGAGGTATAAGGTCGCGCAGTTTTCATAATTTTTTCTTGTGTAAAGATTGTGAGGGGTCTAGTGATCTTCGTGAGGACATATTCAATTTTTTTAAAAACTGCCCAAAAGAAATTTTGAAATCAAACCAGGTTACACATACTTTTAATGATCTTCTTGTTACATGACAAAGCCTACGATGCCAAACATTAAAAGTACCCACAGAAGTAAGAAGAAGATTCTTATTTATCATACAATTTTAAGCTTTAACATAGAATCCCAACACAGTGAATATATTATCATATCAATGTTAAGCAAAAGTTGCTTCCGAATCGAAGAATGCTATCAACTGAAAAGGTTATGAAAATGCCAATAAGCGTAGAACTTGATGGCTAATCCTACGCGAAGACCCAGGTCACAGTTGAAAGACGATCAGGAGGACAACAGTTTCGCAATAAAGAGAAGAATGAAGATATTTTACCCTTTGTGACATGGAGTATATTCCTGAAGTCTTCAGCATGGAAGTTAAGAAGTACCAGCCCTTGATGCAGTACAAACATTGTAAGTTCGTGGCTGGAATGATACTAGAAGCTTATCTCTCTCATTCATTTGATTTTATTT
>JACGCM010002563.1:0-64362 GCA_014058105.1 Kingdonia uniflora
TTTCAATGGTGACAGCAGCTCTAGTTGAGAAGAAGAAGGCTTCAAGTTGCTTTAGATTTTGGTTACTCGACCTTCCAAAAGCAGTAATACCAATGAAAGCTTGGTGGTTATTCCTCAGTACATCTTATTCGGAATTGCAGACGTCTTTACAATGGTTGGTTTGCAAGAGTTCTTCTACGATCAAGTGCCAGATACTCTTAGAAGCCTCGGCCTCGCGTTGTACTTGAGTATTTTGGAATAGGGAATTTCATTAGTAGCTTCTTAATCTCAGTTATTGAAAATGTGACTGGTGGGTGGCAGGGATAGTTGGTTTTCGGATAACCTCAACCGGCACACCTTGATTACTTCTATTGGCTTCTTGCAGGTTTTAGTCTCTTAGATATTTGCCTACTTGTATTTCGCAAAATCATATTTTTACAATAGGGGGAGTAGTAGTAAAGTGTGATGGACATCTTCCAGCAAGCATAGTCTTGTATACTTTGTACATCTGAAGGAACCTTTTGAAATGTCTTTTCTGGATTTTGGTAATGATTCTTTAATACAATGGGCATTTTATTGAGTTTTTTAGACTTATGTCCTGATATTTATATGGACATTTGACTTAAGTCATGCCATTTAGCAAAAAAGCAATTACAGTCCTTTATTTGGAGCATGGTCAAATTGCAATTGACCGCAATTGACCAAGTTCAAATCTGGTCGTTTTGCAAAGACAAAAATACCCTCGTAGGGCATATGTAAATCACGTTTTCCACTCTGTCTCTTTCTCAGTTTGTTCTCTCTCACTCTATAGTTCTCAGTTTGTTCTCTCTCTCTCTTAAGTTCTCTCTGATAATGGTGAAGAAGAAGACCAATAAGGGGAAGATGAAATTGATAGATGAGATTGGTGAAGATGATGTAAACCTCATCACTGTCTCTGATAATGAGTACCCTCCACCTGAAAAAGGGGAAGCAGTATTGAAACACATTCCCTTCTCAAGGTATGTACTATATATCTTTTTCTTAATGTGTATGATTTGGATACCTAATTTAGGGTTTATTAGAAATTGGGTTTTTTTTTAGGGTTTGTAATTAAATTGGGGGGTATTTGCTACTCAATTACTGTGATTGATGTGTTGTATTGGTTTTTTTATTTTAGGATATTAGTACTAATTATACTGTATCATGTTTAATTGTTATGTTGTATTGGGTTTTCTCTATGACAGGCATTCATACGATTTGAGGCATAACTATAGGAGAAAGTGGGGTAAAATGAGCTCTACAGGTTGGGTTGACAGTGAATATAAATGGGATAAGAGGTTTAAGTATGAGATATTATGTGGGGAGGGGATAACTTATGGGGAATATGCGAGAAAGATTGCAGTCAAGGTTAATGACTACTATGAGGTGGGGAATTACATTCCAGAGGGAATTGCAATAGAGCTTATGTGTTTGTACAATGGGTTGCCTTTTGTTGTCAGGAGTACAAATGATTTGAGGGACATGTGGGCACACGGTGATGAAAGTTATCCAATGAGAACACATTTTTACATCAAGCCAACAGATGCAGTAAAAGAAATGGTTGATGAAGTTGGGGAGTACGTTCTTCTAGATAAAGAGGATATAGATTATATCATATCCCCCAAAGAGACAAAAGAGAAGAATACCACCCCAGTTAAGGCCACCCCAGTTAAGACCAATACTAAAAGAAAGGGAAAACCAGTGGTAATGAGTCCTTCCAAACCTAACAAAGTTGCCAATAAACCAGCCAAGAGACAAAAAACACTAATTGTTGATGCAAAGAAGACAACCAAAAACCTAATGCAAAGTTGAAGAAGAATGTTGTGCACTCAGAAGAAGAAGACTATGATGATTTACCTGAAGTTTATTATAGTGACAAAAAGATTGACCCAGAGAAAATTGATGATTATGAGATAAAAACTCCAGTAAATATTTGTGCCAGAAAGTGAAAGTGAATGTGATGATATAGATGAAGAACAAAAGAGATGGGTTAGGTATGCCCAAGTTGGGGCTGATTGTTTGGGGCCTGATGATGGTTATTACAACACCCACTCATCTAATGATGAGGATTATGTTCCTACTGCTGAAGATCTTGAAAAAGGTAATGAATTTGAAGGTGTTGATGTTAAATTGGATAATATTTACAATAAAGAGGAGGATGACAAAGTCAAAACGCCATTGACAGCTGGTTTTAAAAAACTTGAGGTAGGGATGCAATGGGCAACTGTATATGAAGCTAGAGAATATATGAGAAGGTTTAGAATTTTAAACCACTTCACATATGTATGCATAAAGAATGACAGTACTAGACTGAGGCTAAAGTGTTCACAGGAAAAGTGGAAGTGGCTGGTATTTATATCAAGAAACAATTATGGGCACACTATGGTTTTAAAACATGGTAACTTTCAACATTCTTGTGAAGGAAAATTAGGGGTAGAAAATACCTTGTGTAATGCAATATGGGTTGCTGGAGAAGTTGAATCATTGGTTAGAAATGTTAGGGCAATGACTCCTAAGACAATTAAGGTCAGAATGAAGACAAAGTTTGGTGTTGAGATTAGTTATTGAACTGCTTGGAATGCAAGACAAATATGCATGGAGAGTATAATAGGGTTTTATGCTCATGGTTACCATGACTTGCCTTCATTGTGTGTGGAGATTTTGAAATCCAATCCTGGGAGCATAGCTAGAACCTGGAGACAAGATGACATACTGCAGTGAACTGGTACTCATGTGGCTTTCAAGGCATCTTTGGATGACTTTGTTAAGGGGTGTAGACATATATTGGGGCTAGATTGTTATTTTTTAAAAGGGAAGTATGGAGGGGTTTGCCTATCTATACTCAGTCTTGATGCCAATAATGTCTTATTCCCAATTGGAGTGTACATGTGCAGAACTGAATGTAAAGACATTTGGCTTGATTTTCTTACTAAGATAGAACTTTACTTATCTACACACCCAGGAAAATTGACCTTTATCTCTGATAGGCAGAAGGGGCTTATTGATTCAGTGGCATGGATTTTTCTACATGCAAATCATAGGTTTTGTTTCAGACACATGTTCAAAATCATGAAAAAATACCACAAGGGAGCACATTTAGAAAGACTGTCATGGGGAGCTGCAAAAGCTTTTAGGCAGAATGAAAAACAAGAGTTTCAAAATTAGCTTGGTATTGACATTCCTGGGGCAAATGATTACTTGGAGAAAGAACCATATGAGCATTGGTATAGATCTTTCAATGATGAAATAGCGAAGGGGAACGAGTTAATGGATGAACTAACATTGGATGATCTTTCAATGATGAAATATACATGGAGAGTAGCAAATAGGACTCTAAGGATCACTCCCCTTGTTTTTGGTGGAATTAGAAAGGCTTTGAACTTATTCCCAAAGGACGGCAAGTAAGTGTACTTCGTCGTTAAATCTGTATTTTCACAAATACTCTTGATCTAATTTTAATGTGTCTTATTTGGTACACAGGTGTTGTGGGCAATGAACTTGACCCACATGGACGAGACCATATTTCCAAATCCATCAAAGTTTGATCCATCACGCTTCGATCAACAAACGCTAGTGCTACTCTTTTGCTATGTTGTATTCAGAGGGGGCAAAGAGTATGTCCCGGTACGAGTTTACAAGGCTGGAAGTCTTGGTATCCATTCATTATAGAGTATTCTTAGCATATTCGTGAATAACCCCTTGGTTCCTCACTTATTCAATCTCAATCCATTTTCAACAGATTACATCCAGTCCAAGTCAAGTAACCAACAATTGACTTGTACAAACCCCAATATACCCTTACAAAAACCTGATTTGATTTGATTTTTTTTAGCTTTACACCCCTCTATTAGTTATCTCTTTCAGCTTTACACCCCCTGACCTTTAATAAAGACATTAATGGTGTTTTATATTTTCAGTTCTTAACAAAGTTAAAATCGTAAAATAAACCAAATGGAGTTAGAAATACTTTTATTGGATCTTGTTGCAGGCCGGCTATTTGATCTTTATTTTATTATTGATTTTAAATGAAAATGGTAGGTATGTATTTTTTTAAAATTGACTGCAGTTTTCGTTAGTCAATTGACTTTGACTGGCATAATCTGTTGAAAAGGGACTTGAATTGAATATGTGAGGAACCAAGAGGCCATTGGCAAATATGTCAATAAACTACGAGGGTTTGATCAAATTTGTTCTTCATTATATGGTTACAACTTAAAAGGTACAATTGGAAGTTTTGTCTTAAAGATAACAGTCTCATTAGGGATCCAATGCCAGTTCTAAATCAGGGATTACCGGTACTGATTGAGCGGAAGAAAAGCTTTTAATTTTTAAATATCTCTTAATTTCTTGCACAAACATATATGTTTTCTTATAAGCAAACTGACCGAGAGGAACTGCAAAGACTAGACAAAATTTCTAGTGTAAAAAAAAAAAAAAAACTATATTGTATAGCAAGATTTTGCCAACAATCCTCGTTAAAAACTAGTTTAATCTGCAAATATAAAAATAATAATACGTATTTTAATCCCAACTCCCATGGTGTATAGCAATAATGAGTTCGTACAAACATGGCCTGTTTGTCTACACTCTACAGGGAATATAAGCTTTCAAATAACCACGAGATTCTCTGTTTGTCCACACTTTACAAGGAATATAAGCTTTCAAATAACCAAGAGATTCTTAATCAAATAATGTTAATTACGGGATAATTTATCATATATTTGAGCTTAAATAGGCTTCGTTGTTTGGATAATCAGCGCTTTCTATATCAATTTCCTTTACAATCTAAAGCTCTATCTCCCTAACATGTCTCCCTCAATGTATTTCACTATATTCCTTCTCCTTTTCCCCATACTTCTACTGTTAATAATGAGGCGAAGAAAATTGTCCAACAAGTTACCACCAGGATCTCTTGGGATCCCTTTTATAGGCCAAAGTTTAGACCTACTCAGAGCAATGAGGACCAACACAGCCGAGAAATGGCTCGAGGAGAGAGCACGAAAGTACGGTCCAATCTCAAAGCTCACCTTGTTTGGAACTCCGACGGTTTTTGTGCGTGGAAAAGCGGCAAATAAGTTTGTATTTAATAATGATGGAGAGGTGTTGGGTAACAATCAACCGAAGTCAATAGCAAGGATAATGGGAAGTCGGAATATTTTGGAGTTGAATGGAGAAGATCATAGACGTGTGAGGGGTGCGCTTTTGACGTTTTTGAAGCCCGAAGTTTTGAAGAAGTATGTCGGAAAGATGGACAAGGAAGTTAGGAACCACCTTAAAGTTCATTGGCAAGGCAAGACGAAGATCACGGTATGTAACATGGCACGGACTCCCCAATTTTGCCTAGTAATAATTTAGTCCAAGAGCTTCTTTTTTTTCGTCCATGTCCCCGAATTTTTTAAATTGCTGATTTGTCATTGTATAGATCATGCCATTGATGAAGACTCTTACCTTCGACATAATGTGCTCTCTGTTATTCGGACTTGAATCAGGAGATAAAAAAAGAGAGACATTCGTAAAATATTTCATGGAAATGATAGAGGGAATGTGGACGATTCCCGTGAATTTACCTTTCACCCGTTTCAACCGTAGCATTCGAGCCAGCACAAAGGCTCAAAGTTTGGTGATGGGACTTATTCGCGAGAAAAGGGAAGCTTTACTTAAACAACAAGCTTCTCCCAGTGATGACCTTATACTTAGCTTGCTTTGCATCACTGGTGAGGACAATAAACCTGCTTTATCTGATAAGGAGATTGTTGATAATGTGATGATTGTTATGCTTGCGGGATTTGATACGTCTTCAGTCCTACTTACTTTCCTCGTCCGACTTCTTATTAATGATCCCTTTGTTTATGCTGCTGTTCTTCGTGGTAAAATTTCTTCCCTTTTCCTCATAGATTTTTCATATGTTGCTATTAAGTAATATTTTTAGATTTTCGAGGTAAATGTTGTCAATGAGTCCCCAGTGAAATAGTTACACATCTGCTAAGATTATTTTGCCAGCAATAGGTTCCGAGGTTGTGACAGAATTGTATTAGAAGGGACTGTGACACTCAGCCCAGGACAGACAAGCTAGCTTAATATAGGTGATGGCTGGTAATTTAATCCAAGATCTTTAAGATCATGCCTTGTGCGTAAGTGGGGAACGACAAAACAAGAGAGGAATATCTTGCGACCAATTTAAAGAAGAACAAAAAAGGTACTAAAAGCTCACATGATTTTGATTGCAGAACATGAAGAGATAGCAGAGGGAAAGAAGTCAGGGGAGGAGTTAACATGGGAGGATCTTTCAAAGATGAAGTACACATGGAGAGTAGCAAATGAGACTCTAAGGATGACTCCCCCTGTTTTTGGTGGCTTTCGAAAGGCGTTGAAGGACTTAGAATTCGAAGGGTATCTTATTCCCAAAGGATGGCAAGTAAGTGTCAATCCATCATCGTAAACCACATGATATCTAGTGTTTCTAATGAATCTTTATTTTCAAAAGGTATTTTGGGTAGCGAACATGACCCACATGGACGAGACTATCTTTCCAAATCCATCAAAATTTGATCCGTCGCGCTTTGATCAACAAACACCAGTACCACCCTTTTGCTATGTAGCATTTGGAGGGGGGCCAAGAGTATGCCCTGGGTACGAGTTTGCGAGGTTGGAAGTCCTGGTATCCGTTCATTATATGGTTACTATGTACAATTGGAAGTTCTGTCTCAATGATAACAGCTTCATTAGGGATCCAATGCCACTTCAGAATCAGGGATTACCGATACTGATTGAGCCGAAGAAAAGCTTTTAATCTCCCTTACTTCTCTCTGTCAACAACATGTATAAACTAGTATTACCGCTAACGGTAGGGAGACCGACGCGATGTTATTTTAAAAGCCAAAAAAGCTAAAAAGGCGTGTCTTCGGCACTACACCTCTTTAGCTTTGAAGCTTATTCAATTTCACAAGAAAATTTGCAATACTTCCCCAGTTTCATAGACTATAAACAACATACAAATCATTTACAAACTTGTATAACAATCATTCAACACAACTACACCATACAACATGCACAAAAATACTTTAATGACATGTCTTAAGTTTTTCATAATATCAAATAACTCATTGATGTACATTGATGGATCACGAAGGAATACAGGCAGACGTTCATTGATGGAGCACGAAGGAATACAAACAGATGTTCATTGATACTGTCATGCCCCAAAATTCGCCTTCTGATAAAAATCATTAAGCAAATCATAAGGCCTAACAAGTCGGGAATCCCACGGATGAAACCCCACAGATGTGTTATATTTCTAACGAAATTAACTACATCTACTTACTAAAGAAACGCAGCCGAAAATAACTCAATTATATTAAAATGAATAGAAATTAATAAAATTCTCAACTAACTCTAAAAACGAGAATTAGACTACGACGATGAAATATGAAATTATTATTATAAATACCCTACGACAGCTCAGCGATCCAAAGAATCCTGAAACTGATCAGCCAAGCCTCACTAAGCAAAATCCTACCGTGCTCGACCTCCTGAAAAATATAGCGCACATGGCGTCAAGCAAACACAATTATTACCGGTCATTGAACATGACAGACCGATCTATTATGCAAAAGTACTAGTGTGATATTATACCCTATAATTATATATAAATGATGCAATGCATTGAGGAAATGAGGTTCAATTATTAAGGTTGTTTTTAAGCGTCGGCGCCAACTAGTATTATAAAATAGTTATAAAGTATTATTAGGTGTGGGAGATAACTAACAGACGATGTACACAGGGTCACTTTTAATTCAGTGGGACCACACTCTCGCACCCTTTTGTCCTCAACAAAAGCGTATTCCTTATTGGCGAGCCAGGGATTGGCAGATTCCTTTTTAGTGAGCCAGGAATTAGCGGGGAAATCACCGGATCAAGGTGGTCAAGGATTTTCAACCTACAGGTCTAAAGCCTATTTTATTTTCACTTTCAGGGATCAAAACCCACGGGATGCTCGAGTAGCATGCAGCCGAGAAGTAACAGGGAAAGAATTTTGGGACTTGCAACCTGGGAACGCTGATAAATAGTTACCTCATATTTTGTTTAGGGACTTGAACCCAAGGACCCTGACAACATAGCCCTACTGTGTACATGACTCTAAGTTATCCTATGCATGAATGATTTACGAGACCGACACTCAATCAAAATGACCTATCTGTCTTTGCTCCATAGGCAATGAAACTATATCATATGATTGGCGATATTATGCTCAATGACCTTTTTACCCTCACATATATAGGAGTGGGTCTCAGTCGCTGATATTATACTCTGATTATTAATGATCTTCTACCTTAAGTTATTAAAGGATATATCCGTAAAGTCCTATAATCGTGGCTAAGTTAAGCCGTGTGCCAAATACCTCTCTTGGCACTTACAAAAATTTAGGTATCCTATCATGTCGCAAAATGTATATTAGACTATCCGATAACTCCCAAAAGTTAAGGTATTATAGAGTGCCAATCCTATGTCCATTAATTTACATACTAATACCAACAGTACCTGCTATGTTATATTAGGTTATCATTTCTTCCAAAATTCAGATTGGTGAAGGGATGTTTTAAGTAATAGTTCCTACATTAGCTAATACATTACCACTAACAGTTGGTAGCTAAAGTTTAGAGAGCTTAGCCTAATACCCTTACAAGTATACCGATTTCTAAAGAGATGCCCCACCATAATTCAGATTTCTACAGTACTTAGTAATTACATATTCTCGACCATATACATCATACGAGATTATTAATTCCAACAGGTAGTATTTACAGAAAATATGGAGAAGAAATTATGCATTATAGCTAACGATAAAAGAGTTTAACATGGCTACATATTATATACACTAACTCGAACGATTTAGATGAACTATCCTACTCTTGAATGCTAATATTATGATCTTCAACTACTCCCTTATACAATAACAGACTGTTCATTATTATTATTAATTGTTGAATGAATTAATATAAGGATTTCAAGGTATAATGATAACTCTTAACATGGAATTATGCTTATTCCCCAATTTACATCTATACATTATATCAATGTGTCATGCGATGCTTGGAAATAATTATACTTGCCTGAAGATTGAATGCTTAAGAAGAGCAATGAAATGATCATTTCCTTTTCTAGAACAATAACAATTTCACTCTCGATCACTCGCTCAGAATTTCCAGCCACAACAAGAGATGAATGATTTGAAATAATACTTCCAAAATTCAAGGGTTAATGGAAACAATAAGTTTGGGGTTAACTCACCTCTCTCCTGATTTCAAAATAAAAAGAGGGAAGAAAGGTTAAAGGAGGAGAAGAAGGAGGAGGAGGAGAAGTTTGGGGAATTTGGTGGTGATAGTTTGAATGGGTTCTCCAAATAATTAAACAAAACCAAGAACATGCAAATGTAATACAGGTGCAAGCTAAGTAAATAGCAACTGGAAGAAGAAAAATAATGGGGCGCTACAGATACCCAAGATCCATTGTAATTTTCTCATGTAACCATGACCTGAAAATTCTTCTACAATAGCAACAACAGTTGCAGTCATTATTCCTCGAATAGTTAATATTAGTATCTTCCCGAATGCATTTAGCTACACAATAGCATTTGTTGAAGATGAAGAAAGGCTTGAAGGCCAGGAGAAGCTTGCACAACCAAGTAATGTATTTATAGAATCTATTGATACAATGACCATAACTCCTCCTATGAACCCCTTGAACAAATCCAGGAGATGCAAGAAATAAAAATAACATTCCAAATATTTCTAGACTCAGTGAAAAATCCAGAAAATCCTCCATGTATCTCATATATAAAGAGAAATTTGTTCATAGAGGGCATACCTTTGGTGATGATGTAAAGTCTAGCCCGTATTGCTCGAATGAGCTTTAGTAACCTTGAATTCTTTTACCCCATGAGAATCGTCACAGCAGTGTAGAGACTAGCTACAATAGGAAGAGATTTCAACGCCACATGTGAGGTCATTTACTTCGATAAATTTTCACTATCCGTAAGCTACCCTAATAATTACAATGTTGGCCACATTTCATTTTGATATTAATCTGATATATAAACGCACAAACAAAGTTGTCTAACAATGGCAATCGAGGCCAATTTTGTTTTAACTTAAATCACAAGTATGGAGATACAGTTCTGAAACAATACCAATGAAGGGCATTTCTAACTACCAATTCTCAAGCAGACACTATAACATGATTCCTACAAACTGTACTAACATGATTCATTAATTAATAACACCAATTTTAGAACCCCAGGTACAGGAAAATATTTCAATCAAAACCCTAAACTACAAACTGTACTAACATGACGAGATTGGAGTAGAAGAGCTTACCAAAGACGAGATTGGCTGAAACCTTGAAAGCTTTGCGAAATCAAATACTCCAAGTCGCCATTGAAGAAGTCATGTTTGCAATTGAGAGGAGTGAGATCTAGAGAGAAGGAGAAATGAATGGAAGATTACAACTTTAACCTTGTATGCTATGTTTCATAAGTTAAAAATTATAGGGGCATTTTTGACAATGAACACGGCCAATCATCAGACTCTGACGTTAGCTGACGTCAGATTGCCCTTTGCTCGCCATAAAGACCTCCTAACGTCGGTCTTGATAAGATTAATGGTCTTGAATGTTATCTTTGGTCACATGAGTAAGCAAAGTAAGACCCGTCGTCCAATATCCAAAACTAGTTTCTTGAGGGGCAAACGGTCAATTTTTAACTTAGGGTAAAGATGATTGAAGACAATTTTCGCCTATAAAGGGGGTTCCTTCACCCTTCTAAGCTATAACTCAAATCTCCACAACATGATTCCTTCAATTTACTTCAGTGTTTTCCTGTCCCTTATCCCCATCATTCTTCTCTTAAGATTAAGGCGAAGAAAATTGTCGAACAAGTTACCACCGGGATCTCTGGGGATCCCATTTATAGGCCAAAGTATAGGCGTACTCCGAGCTATGAAGTCGAACAAACTCGAAAAATGGCTCGATGAGAGAACAAGAAAGTTTGGTCAAGTTTCTAAATTCAACTTGTTTGGAACTCCAACAATTTTTCTTCGTGGGAAAGTCGCAAATAAGTTTATATTTACTAATGAAGTTGGGGGGTTTGGCAACAATCTACCAGAGTCGATGCGGAGGATAATGGGAAGTCGGAATATTTTAGAATTGAGTGGTGATGATCATAAACGTGTGAGAGGTGCACTTATGACGTTTTTGAAGCCCGAAGTTTTGAAGAAGTATGTTGGAAAGATGGATGAAGAAGTTAGGAACCACCTTAAAGTTCATTGGCAAGGCAAGTCGAAGATCACGGTAAGTAGCTACATGTCCCCACTCCCCAATTTTACCTAGTAATGATTTAGACCATGGGCATTTTTTTCCGCCTATGTTCCCATTTTTCATAATTGCTATTGTATAGGTCATGCCATTGATGAAGACTCTTACCTTCAGCATAATGTGTTCTTTACTTATCGGACTCGAATCAGGAAAAAAAAGAGAGACATTCGTAATATATTTCATGGAAATGTTAGAGGGAATGTGGTCGTTTCCCGTGAATTTACCTTTCACCCGTTTCAACCGTAGCATTCGAGCAAGCGCAAAGGCTCAAAACATGGTGAGGGAACTTATTCGCGAGAAGAGGGAAGCTTTAGAAAAACAACAAGCTTCTTCTAGTGAAGACCTTATACTAAGCTTGATTAGCATCACCGATGAAGACAATAAACCTGCTTTATCCGATAAGGAGATTGTTGATAATGTGATGATTGTTATGCTTGCGGGATTTGAGACATCTTCCATCTTGCTTACTTTCCTCGTCCGACTTCTTGCTGATGATCCCGTCGTTTATGCTGCTGTTCTTCGTGGTAAATTTTTCGCCCTTTTCTTCACAGATTCTTCTTACAGATGTTGCTATTAAGTTATAAATTAAAAATCAATTTTTTCAAGTGAATGTAGTCAATGAGACCCTTTTCTTCATAGATTCTTCAACTGATTTAGGCACACACATAAGCTCGGATCTTGCTGCTGCCACCATTAAGTTACGATCTCACTCTACTTGTCACTGAGTTCTTTTGAGGTAAAACCTCACACTCACACCTTATCTTTTCAGGCGGTCAAGTAGAAAATATAGGTTGGGTTGTGACAGAATTGTATTAGACGGGGGACTGAGACACTCAGCCGTGCATATTAGATAAACACCTAGCCTAATAGAGGCGATGGTTGCACCAGTCATTTAATTCAAGGTCTTCAAGATCATGCATGTTGTGTGTGGAACGGCAAAACAAGAGAGCAATATCCTGCGACCAATTTGAAGAAGAACAAAAAAGGTACTAAATATTCACATTATTTTGGTTGCAGAACATGAAGAGATAGCGAAGGGAAAGGAGTCAGAGGAGGGATTAACATGGGATGATCTTTCAAAGATGAAATACACATGGAGAGTAGCAAATGAGACTCTAAGGATCACTCCCCCTCTTTTGGGTGGCTTTAGAAAGGCTTTGAAGGACTTAGAATTTGAAGGATACCTTATTCCCAAAGGATGGCAAGTAAGTGCCCTTCATCATCAAACGCGTAAACCCGATCTTTATTACTGCTAGTACTTTTGATCTAATACTAAAATGTTTTTATTCGGTGCACAGGTATACTGGGCAGCGAACATGACCCACATGGACGAATCCATATTTCCAAATCCATCAAAGTTTGATCCCTCACGCTTTGATCAACAAACGCCAGTCCCGCCATTTTGCTACGTAGCATTCGGAGGGGGGCCTAGGATATGTCCAGGATACGAGTTTTCAAGATTGGAAGTCTTGGTAACTATTTACTATTTGGTTACAAGTTACAATTGGAAACTCTGTCTCAAAGACAACAGCTTCATTAGGGATCCAATGCCAGTTCAAAATCAGGGATTACCGATCCTGATTGAGCCGAAGAAAAATTTTTAATCTCTAAGACAAGACCCGTTGTCCAATTTTCTTTTGTGCACTCCTTTTTGTAAAGCACTTTTCGCTTGATTCCCTTTTTTGAATAAAATGATTTCGTTCTAATCTATAATAATAAAAAAACAGCCCAACCTTTTGCTTTCGTCTCAGACGTCCATTCACCGACGTGTATGGCGAGGCGTGCGTTGGATGGCTTCGATCAATTCCATGGTACTTATGCAAGGAAGAATTCATCTGGGCCACCCTGCCTAACTTGCCCAAGGGGATGGCAGTTTTCCCTTTCAATCTCCTTTTCTAAGTTAGCAGTTTTCTCTTTCAATCTCCTTCTCTAAGTCCTCCGGTTCTCCTATTCAGGGATCCCACTATTGTATTCTACCGCTATATAATTTATCCCATTTTGTATATTCTCAATGTGATTAGAAAATGGGGCAATATACAACAAAGCAAAATTGTTAAAAGCATATACTAATTTGAATGAACCTTCTTTTATATGTCTACGCCCTCAGATCCCAGTGGTAAGCGCTTGATATTGCAGTTGATTGTAAATCGCATGACTTTCCTGGCCATTATTTTTCGTACTGGAGACTGGCAATACCTTCTGGTCAGCAATTTGGGCAGAGTATTTGTGTCCGCATTCAGGCTCTTCATTACTTCGCCATCGTACTTCTTTATTAGATTTCTGTGTGAAAATTCTACACGGTGTACTGATTGCTCTTTGTATGGTATATGTGCTATAAGATTTCCCCGGCGAAAGAGTTCCTTACCTAAAGTTGAATGTGCCCCCAGAGAGTACTGTCCCAAAGAGTGACAATCACTTCATCAAAAACAAGGATTGTGCTATCCCCATTAATGTTCCTTCGGAGTAGCCTTGGTTAGTATTGCATCACATGCCAGATATATCAGTAGTCCTATCTAAGTCCCTACGCTTTGTGAAGTGAATAACGGTGATCCCATTGACCAGATACTTCTGAAGGAACTCAAAGAGATAGATTTCAAAAATGAAACGGTTCAACAAGAAATTTTTGAGAAAGAATGACTTGGAGCAATCCGTGTACGACCTATCTGATATCTCCGAATGGGACCCTATGCTTCAGGAGCTACACGAGATGGTAAGAAAGTAAACTTTTGTTTAAACAAGCCATGAAAATCATTTGCTAAAAGTTACTAATCTTTTAATTTAATCTTACTATGGATGGAATTGTATGTTTGCCAAAGGTTTTGTGACAGAGAAACGAACAAGAAGTTGCTAATCAAGAACAAAGAAAGTATCAAGGGAGTCGTCCTTGATCTTATTTCAAAGGAAGAATAGCCAACCCCCAACATAGAGCAAGGGAATAGCGACTTGCCAGTGACAGAACTAGAATTGCTACGAATAGCGGTTTGTCATACAAAACCAAACATAGAGTTGGTAGGTTTGGGCATCCATTGAAATACCTTGTGCTTCGCGTACTATTAACTCTTCTTCAATGGCATACCATTGTAGAGTAGTTGGCAATCTATAATGGTATTTTCAGTATGAACCTCGGCAAATATATCGAAAATCCTCGGTTCTTCAGGAACTCCTAAAACAAGAAGGTAACTCAGGAGATAGCTTCCGTTCTCAATTCGCCGAGTGATATAAAATCATGAAATAAGGCTGCCTCCTCCTCTAACCCTGCCTCCACACCTCCCATGTAATCTCCCATATATTCCAGTTGCTGTAATTGGGGATTGACTTCCATTGCTGCAGGGTTGTAGACATTGCCATAGGATGGAGGCTCTTGGTTTATCGGCCTTTAACACGATCTCTTTTTTTTTGTACTATGGGTTGTATTATGTGTTCCATATTGAAAGATCTTATGTAATGGTTGTTGAAGTATGAGTTTTAAGTAATTAAAAAGGACTCATAAATACATGTTTCAAAGTAAAGAAAATAGGCCTTACCTTAATCATACAAAATAAATATATTTAATTAATGATCAGGATGTGGTAATAACTGTTGAGAACAAAACTATCTACTATACCAAATCTCATTTCATGCATAGAGGAGAGATAGGAACTTGTTCAAGGTTACAAACAATACCACCACAAAGGTGTACATATAGGAGGAGGCTACATAAGGTCTCTAAAACTCTCACTTTATTGGTTGGGGTAGGAGTTGGTGGGCTTCTTTGAGTGAAACGGACTCCAAAAGAGAACTATCATCTTCAACTTCGCCCTTTCGATAATTTCCAATAATGCTCTCAATAATGAGTAAATTGAATTTTAGTTATTTAAATGAGTACATTGAATTGTTATTTCATTAAATAAGAAAAAATATTTTCATAAATTAATAAGTTATTAATTAATCGATAAATTAAAACCCCGCTTAATTAATAGGTTTCCTTGGTCCCGAGACTATTAATTTATAGGGGTTTTACTGTAAATAAGGCTTGTATGCAAAAGACTTCTAAAAGGCAATGTATATACATGCTACTTAATACACATAATTCCATTTATCATTTTTTGCTCCATGACCTTTAAGTATTTATAATATCAAATGTGTTCTTCAACTAAAAATTTGACTGCTCAAGGCGAATACAATGTAGCTGATACTTATGAAGCCACGGGGACTAAAAGGCATGTGCGTAAGTGGTACAATCTGTGTTGGAGTAAGTATACAATTCCTAAGCAGGGTTTTATTGCTTGGAAAGTGCTTAAGGGTTGCATTGAGACTCACGACCAGCTCATGAGAAGAAGAGTTTTGGCCTCTTCTTTGTGTGTGTTTTGTGAAGCTAGTGCGGAAAGCATTTGATCAGTCATCTTTTCATGGAGTGTGTTGTTGCCAGAACTCTTTGGATCAATATTCTCAAAAGGTGTGGGGTGTCTAAAGTTGTTAGTTCTTTAGAAAAATGAGGTGGATTGGCTCCGCTCTCTCCAAAAAACTGATGCGCGCTCTCTATGGTTCTTTCTTCTGCTTTTGCTACCTTTGTCTACCCTATGTATGGAAGACTAGGAACCATATTATTTTCAGGAACCAAGTGAGTCCCATCATTCTAGTCTACAACAACATTTGTGGGGATGTCCTTTCTAGGCTCAAGGGGTATTTGAAAGAGATTCCAGACTTTGATAGATCAAAGAGTATCTACTATGATTGGGGTCTTGCTCCTAAGTTCCAGCTTCCAATTATCAAGTATTGTTCGTGGGAACCCCACCACCTAACATATGGCTTTTAAATACAGATGGGTCTCTTAGTGAAGATTTTGGTGGTATAGGAGGGTTGCTTAGAGATGAAGTTGGCAGAAGTCTCTGCAAACCAGTCTCAGTGATTTATCATGAAATGGAAGCCATTTTTGAGGGATTGGAGAAATGCATTAGCAAGGGTAAGAAAAAGATATGGGTGGCTACAGACTCCCTTCTCACTCCCAAGTCCCAACCCACCTTCACAGAATGAAAAACTTTCTTGGTATTTTTAGGACCCGGTCAAAAAAGGCCAAATATTTGAGTGAAAATCCTTTAATTCAAACCAGCCGATTGATTTGGCATTTCCGGGAATTCATTTTATTGAAACTTGCCGAATAATTTAACTTTTTAGTTAAAATATGCCAAATCATATAGCATTTCCCGCAAAATCGATTTAATTCAAAATAGCCGAATGATTTGACTTTTAATCTAAACACGCCAAATGATATGGCATATCCAGGAAAATCCATTTTATTTAAATTTACTGAATAATTTGGTCTTTTAATCTAAATATGCTAAATGATAGGCATTTCCGGGAAAATTCATTTTATTAAAACTTGCCGAATGATTTAGCTTTTTAGAGTAAACATGCCAAATTATATAGCATTTCTGGAAAAATATTTAATTTAAAATAGCCGAATGATTTAACTTTTAATTTAAACAAGCCAAATGATATGGCATTTTCAGGTAAATTCATTTTATTGAAACTTACCGAATAATTTGGCCTTTTAATATAAACATGCCAAATTATATGGCATTTCTGGTAAAAATATTTAATTTCAAATATCCGAATGATTTAGCTTTAAATTTAAACACTCCAAATGATAGGGCATTTCCGGGTAAATTTATTTTAATGTAAACATGCCAAATTATATGGCATTTCTTAAAAAATATTTAATAGAAAATAGCCGAATTATTTGGCTTTTAAAATAAACACGCCAAATAATATGGTATTTTAAGGAAAATTCATTTTATTAAAACTTGTCGAATAATTTGGCTTTTTAGTCTAAATATGCCAAATGATAAAACATTTTCGGGAAAATCCAGTTTATTTAAACTTGCCGAATAATTAGACTTTTTAGTCAAAATATGCCAAATAATATGGCATTTTCAGGAGAATCCATTTTATTAAAACTTGTCGAATACTATGGCTTTTTATCTAAATATGCTAAATGATTTGGCATTTCCGGAAGAATCCATTTTATTAAAACTTGCCGACTAATTAAGGCTTTTTTCTTGAAATATGCCCAATGATCGGGCATTTTTGGGAGAATCCATTTTATTAAAACTTGCCGAATGATTTGGCCTTTATTCTAAATATGCCAAATGATATGACATTTCTAGGAAAATTAATTTTATTAAAACTTGCCGAATAATTTAGCTTTTAATTTAAACACGCCAAATGATATGGCATTTTCGGGTAAATTCAATTTATTGAAACTTACCGAATAATTTGGCCTTTTAATGTAAACATGCCAAATTATATGGCATTTCTGGAAAACATATTTAATTTAAAATATCCGAATGATTTAGCTTTAAATTTAAACACTCCAAATGATAGGGCATTTCCGGGTAAATTTATTTTAATGTAAACATGCCAAATTATATGGCATTTCTGAAAAAATATTTAATTGAAAATAGCCAAATTATTTGGCTTTTAAAATAAACACGCCAAATAATATGGCATTTTCGGGAAAATCCATTTTATTCAAACTTGCCGAATAATTAAACTTTTTAGTCAAAATATGCCAAATAATATGGCATTTTCAGGAGAATCCATTTTATTAAAACTTGTCGAATACTATGGCTTTTTATCTAAATATGCTAAATGATTTGGCATTTCCGGAAGAATCCATTTTAATAAAACTTGCCGACTAATTAAGGCTTTTTTCTTGAAATATGCCCAATGATTGGGCATTTTTGGGAGAATCCATTTTATTAAAACTACCCGAATAATTTGGATTTTTTCTTGAAATATGCAAAATGATTTGGCATTTTTGGAGAATCCATTTTATTAAAATTTGCCGAATAATTTAGCTTTTTAGGCGAAATATACCAAATAATATGGCAATTCCAGGAAAATTCATATTATTTAAACTTGCCGAATAACTTGACTTTTTAGTCTAAATATGCAAAATGATTTGGTATTTATCCTAAATATGCCAAATGATATGGCATTTCAAGGAAAATTCATTTTATTAAAACTTGCCGAATAATTTGGTCTTTTAATCTAAATATGCTAAATGATATGGCATTTCGAGAAAATTCATTTTATTAAAACTTGCCGAATAATTTAACTTTTGTCATGAAATATGCCAAATGATTTGGCATTTTTAGGAGAATCCATTTTATTGAAACATACCGAATAATTTGGCATTTTAGGCTAAATATGCCAAATGATATGGCATTTCCGGGAAAATTCATATTATTTAAACTTGCCGAATAATTTGGCTTTTTAGTCTTAATATGCTAAATAATATGGCATTTCTGGGAAAATTCATTTTATTTAAACATGCCGAATGATTTGGCCTTTATTCGAAATATGCCAAATGGTATGGCATTTCTAGGAAAATACATTTGATTAAAACTCTCCGAATAATTTGGTTTTTTAGTTTAAATAATTATATTGCATTGCCGGGAATATTCATTTTATTAAAACTTGCCGAATAATTTGGCTTTTTAGGCTAAATATGCCAAATGATATGGCATTTCCGGGAAAATTCATATTATTTAAACTTGCCGAATAATTTGGTTTTTAGGCTAAATATGCCAAATGATATGGCTTTTCCGGGAAAATTCATCTTATTTAAAATTGCCGAATAATTTGGCTTTTTAGTCTAAATATGCTAAATGATATGGCATATCTGGGAAAATTCATTTTATTCCAAATATGCCAAATGATATAGCATTTCAAGGAAAATTCATTTTATTAAAACTTGGCGAATAATTTGGTCTTTTAATCTAAATATGCTAAATGATATGGTATTTCGTGATAATTCATTTTATTAAAACTTGCCGAATAATTTGGCTTTTTTCTTTAAATATGCCAAATGATTTGGTATTTTTGGGATAATCCATTTTATTTTAACTTGCCGAATAATTTGGCTTTTTAGTCTAAATATGCTAAATTATATGGCATTTCTGGGAAATTTCATTTTATTTAAACATGCCGAATGATTTGGCCTTTATTCTAAATATGGCAAATGATATGGCATTTCTAGGAAAATTCATTTTATTAAATCTTGCCGAATAATTTGGCCTTTTAGGCTAAATATGCCAAATGAGATGGCATTTTCGGGAAAATTCATATTATTTAAACTTGCCGAATAATTTAGCTTTTTAGGCGAAATATGCCAAATGATATAGTTTTTCCGGGAAAATTCATATTATTTCAAATTGCCGAATAATTTGGCTTTTTAGTCTAAATATGCTAAATGATATGGCATTTCTGAGAAAATTCATTTTATTTAAACATGCCGAATGATTTGGCATTTATCCCAAATATGCCAAATGATATGGCATTTTAAGGAAAATTCATTTTATTAAAACTTTGCGAATAATTTTGTCTTTTAATCTAAATATGCTAAATGATATGGCATTTCGTGATAATTCATTTTATTAAAACTTGCCGAATAATTTGGCTTTTTTCTTGAAATATGCCAAATGATTTGGCATTTTTGGGATAATCCATTTTATTTTAACTTGCCGAATAATTTGGGTTTTAAGTTGGTCTTTTAATCTAAATATGCTAAATGATATGGCATTTCGGGAAAATTCATTTTATTAAAACATGCCGAATAATTTGGCGATTTCCCTTAAATATGCCTAATGATTTGCCTGTTTTGGGAGAATCCATTTTATTAAAACTTGCTGAATAATTTGGCTTTTTAGGCTAAATATGCCAATTGGTATGGCATTTCCAGGAAAATTCATATTATTTAAACTTGCTGAATAATTTGGCCTTTTAGTCTAAATATGCTAAATGATATGGCATTTCTGGGAAATTTCATTTTATTTAAACATGCCGAATGATTTGGCCTTTATTCTAAATATGCCCAATTATATGGCATTTCTAGGAAAATTCATTTTATTAAAACTTGCCGAGTAATTTGGCTTTTTAGGCTAAATATGCCAAATGATATGGCATTTTCGGGAAAATTCATATTATTCAAACTTGCCGAATAATTTGGCTTTTTAGTCTATATATGCTAAATGATATGGTATTTCTGGGAAATTTCATTTTATTTAAACATGCCGAATGATTTCGCATTTATTCGAAATATGCCAAATGATATGGCATTTCTAGGAAAATTTATTTTATTAAAACTTGCGGAATAATTTGGCTTTTTAAGTGAAATATGCCAAATGATATGGCATTTTCGCAAAAATTTATTTTATTAAAACTTAAGAATAATTTGGTTTTTTATCTTAAATATGCCAAATGATTTGGCATTTCCGGGAGAATCCATTTATTCAAAGTTGCCGAATAATTTGACTTTTTTTATCTTAATATACCATATGATTTGGTATACCATTTCGAATAAATTGATTTAACGACCTTCTAGTGATGATACTTTTTTTTTGTAGCCATTGATTAAACGACTTCCTTGTGACCTCTAGCCGTCTTAAAATTCCCCCCTTGATCTTCGTGGTCTAAATTCGGGTCAGGTAGACACCGCCCCATGGTATGGCTATTCATCACAGTAGTTGTTGTAGTAGTTCTTTCTTCATTCAGGTGTTGGTGTTAGGGTGTTTGATAATCCTCTGGATAACCACAGTTCTAGCTCTCCTAATAGGAATTATCAAGCAATATTAAATAAATATATGTGAAGGGTCATTAAAATCACAATAATCTTTCTAAACCCCCAAATAACATGGAAACTGAAACAACACATTTCGAAATCCAACAATCTACATATACATACAGATAATACCTAGAGTTACACATTTGGAATCATCTATAAAAAAAGGCCAAGATAGAAAAAGAACTCAAGCCAACCAAATTACTAGCAAACCAGACCAGACTCCGACTCTTCAACTCATCAGCCAAATTACTAGCAAACCAAATTACTAGAAAAAAAACTGAGGAGCTGCTCTTGGCAGTCTCGAGCTCTTGCTCATAGTCAAGTGCGACATAAGCAAGCTTCTCCTTCATGTCTTGGACAATTTCCCAAATGACGAGAGAGAGAAAAATAAAATAAAAAAAATAGGCCTTACCTTAACCATTCCAGTTCCATTGTCGCAAACAAGAGGCTGATACATCTATTCTCGGATTGTCAAGAGATAATACAAAGAGATTCCCATACATTGCATTAATGGGATTATATGTCTTCAAGATAGATGTTCTGCAGGACCTTCTTAGGTAATTATCTCGACAAATATTTTTATGCTGCTTAATTCTCACGAAGCATATGCGACAAGTTTGAACTTTCTTTTCATATTACAAATCTACAGTCATTCTAATATTTATTATGAAGAAAGATCTATTTAAAGTTCTTCACTTCTCCAGGTTGCACTATCCAACGTCTAATGATTTTAGATCAGAGATCATTCCGATGGCTGCTGAAGAATTTAACGTACAGGTAATACATTCTGTTCATGGCACCCTTCTTCGCCAAAGACTGACTGATATTAACATGTTTGGGTTGCCATTTTGAATAACGGAAGATCAAAAGATGTCATTAATTTATTTATGCAATTGAATCATGGTATTATTCATTTCATGGCAAGCATATCTCTTTAATGACTATTGGGAAGATATTGGAACAATAAAATCCTTTTTTGATGCAAATTTAGCTCACTGATCAGGTATTACCCCTTTTAACTTCTCTTTTTGTGACGATTATCTAGTTCCATCAAGTATCTATGAACTGAAACAGATTTTTGCTCTCTTTGAAGCATCCCAAATTCCACTTTTTTGATCCTCAGAAGCCTATATTTACTTCACCTCGGTTCTTATCACCGACCAAAATAGAGAAGTCCCAGGTGTGCTTGTGTGACTATTTTTTTTTCCATTAAGATTGGAATATTTTGTATAACAATTTCAACTGTAATGATTTCTTCTGCCTACAGATTTTGAACTCTATAATTTCACATGGATGCTTTTTAAGGGATTGCCATGTCGAACATTTTATAGTTGGAGTACGTTCAAGGCTAGAATATGGAGTAGAGATTAACGTGATTTGACTATCTTTATCTTGTGCTGTTCTCAATGTGAAACTGGGCATGCTTATATAGATTGTGCATTGTTATTTAATTTTCCTTCCATTGATTGTAGATTGTATGTGCCACTTAGTTAGTTTAAACATCCAAATACATATAGCTTTCAGACAATACAAGTGTAACTGAATAAGTCAAGAGACAAGATGAATGTTACAAATATGTAATTAAAAGGAGATCAACAAAAGTAAAAATGAAGAAAGAAACTAAAAGAGTTGAGTGGACTGGGGATTCATCACTGGCGTTGGTGGAATATTTGACGATTAGGGAATCTACTCAATAGTGCATATGTAGTTTTTTGCTAGGCAAGAGATCAGACATGATTCCAACAAACTAAGGGTGTCATAGAAAACAAATGCCAGAACACTCTCCAGAGTATCAAGGGGTACTCAGAATCTTGATCACACGTAAAGAAGAATAGATATAACTGATATAAGTGAACTAGAAAAAACCCAAAGTCTCCTGTACTGAAGTCTTTCGAGTTCCTTCTCATTCCCCGTCTCTTCCTTTTTTTGCTCTTCTTTGATACTACTATTCACAATATTTCTGTTGTTGTTGCTAGCTAGTTTAGGTACACCCTCTTTACTTAGCGACAATACCGCATGATTCCACGCCAAGCTCCAAGGGCTAGCCTATAAAATCAATGGTGTTAGTGTCGTTACCATTCTTATCTTTGCCCCCACTAGTAGAGCTCTTGTGAGCATTAACTTTTCTCAAAGCTCATCATCCTTCTTGCGATTCACTTAGATTGTAGTAACTTGTTTTCTCTCAGTTCCTCTAACCGAATCTCCATGCTCACTTCCAAAGTACTGAGAATAACTGAATTAAGTTGCACCTCTGTAATAGAGAGACATTATACTACAAACTAAATCGAACTTAAATACTTATCTGTAGCATTTGGGATTAATATTAGACTTCCCATTTAGTATCAAAAAGTTTCTTCCTTCATGTGCTAATCATTAGTCTAGAGTAATATCATGAAATTCACTGTAGTCCATATACTTTGAAAAGGTATTAGGCCTTTGTACCTTGTAGTTATTTAACTAGTTAATGTTATATACATTTTAAATGTGTCCCACAGGATACCATGATGATGGGATCTGATTATTACCAAACTGAAGCAGAGATAGCAAGTATTCCCGGGGAGAGAATAGTTCCAATGGGTGTTGGGAGTAAAACTAAAATATCGTAAGTACTTTATTTTTGGTTCATAATGAGTGAGTTCAACATTTTGTTTACTAACACAAGAAACTTTCTGGACTGTACCCCGAACTGACATTTATCAGGGTTCAGACTCATCTTATAAGTTCGTAAAATCTCAAAGGTTGTTTTCAAATCTGCAAAATGGTCCTCTCTTTTGAGACTTTTACAAAGCATATCATCGATGTAAACTTCTATTGTCTTTCCGAGATGGTCTTTGAACATGTTCGTCATTAATCTCTGATAAGTTGCTCCTGCGTTCTTCAAACCGAAAGGCATGACCTTATAACAGTATAGGCCGTGCTGTGTGATAAAAGCAGTCTTATCTTGATCGCCAAGAAAAAGTGGTATCTGATTATAACCTGACGCAGCGTCCATCATAGATAAGAGTTCGTTCCCTGCTGTGGAATTGAGCAGATTGCTGATTATTGGCAATGGAAAACTGTCCTTTGGTGTATGACGGTTGACGTCTGTGAAATCTACGCAAACTTGGATTTTACCGTTCTTCTTAGGTACTGCGACAATGTTAGATATCCAATCGGGATAGACAGCTTTCCTGATGAAACCGACTTCAATCAACTTGTCGATCTCCTTGTTGACTTCTTCGCGTAATCTTGGCGCTAGAGTTCGCTGCTTTTGTTTTACAGGTTCTGCTTTTTCTTTCAACTCTAGCTTGTGACATGCTATGGCTGGATCGATTCCTGGCATCTTATGAAAAGTCCATGCGAAGACATCACTATTATGTGTGAAGAACTGAATCATTTTCGAACGTTTATCCGAACTCAGTAAAGTTCTAATATTAGTGCCTCTTTTGCTGCCATTGATTTCGACATATTCTGCAGGCTCGATGCTTGGCAGCTGAGGTTCTGATGATCCGGCCTGCTGTGATTGCTATGCAGCCGGGGTTGTGACTGGTACTGTGATGACTGGTACCGCAGTTGCAGTTGTCGCGGCTGGGTCAGCTTCTGTATAAACAGTATTATTGCAGGTACGAGCCAACTTCTGGCTACCCTTGATTTCATAAATCCCTCCCTTCCAGTCGAATCTCAGAGTCTGATGATAGGTGGAGGGAATAGCTTTCATCTTGTGCAACCAAGGTCGCCCCATGATGCCCAAGTAACTTGACTTGGCATTGATAATGTAGAAGACTACATCAAGTGTAATTGGCCCGGCTGTGATAGACAGTGTGATTTTGCCTACCCGTTCTTCCTTAGAACCGTTGAATCCGGAGACATTGATTTCACTTGGCTCGACCTTGTGCGCCAAGCCCATCTGGTCGATTATACTCTGGAATAATAGTTCGATACTGCGCCCTGTATCGATCATCATAGTATGAAGGACTAAGTTCTTCATCTTGAGCATGATGACGAGAACGTCATGATGTGGGAAAGTGACGTGCTGAACGTCACAATCTCCAAAAGATATTCCGGCTTGTCTGTTGCTGGATTCCGGAAGTAAGCGAGCTTCTTTATCTCCCATTGATAGGTCGTGACATTCTGCTACACGTTGGCGTTTGACTCTGTTGGACGTGTTGATGATATGGGTCTCAATGAAATATAAATGCTTTTCTTCATTTATCTCACCGATCTGTACAATTGCTCCCTCATTTTTATAACTTCCATTTTGGTAACTCTCGACATCGATGATGTATTCGAGCAAACAACCTTTTGAAAATATATCGAGAAGTAGGTACTTAAGTGAGAGTCATCTTTCTGTGTCATGATGTTGGATCTGATGATGAACGCAATATGGTTTGCCTTCAATTGGTGCGAGATCCCTGGGAGTTCGGAAAAGATCATCTTTCTGAATCAGAATGTACAGACTGGCCATAGTTGTGTTCAGCTATGGCATGGGTGGTGGCGACCTCTTCTTTCCTTGGCGAGTTCGGTCGTCACTGGTCTTGAAGCGCTTCTTATCTTCCTCTTGACTTTTACTGCTCTCGTGAGTGCGCTCGTCGGGGAAATTTTTGTTGGAGAGGCTGGAGCTCTGAGGCTTTGGCTTTTCCATGGTCAACCTCTCAAGGTCAATGAATCGGTTGACTTTCTCGAGCATATCCTCAAATGATGGTGGTTTGTTGAGGATGAGATATTCCTTGGCTCGACTTTCCATGAGCAATGAGTTGGTAAAGGCCGAAACGACAATCTTTTGGTCAAGATTGTCTATCTTCCGGGCTAGAATCAAAATTTTTCTTGTGAATGCCTCCAGTCGTTCGCCTTGGGCTTGCTAGAGGCCGAATAAAGAGTAAAGTGTTTCTTCCTTCTCCTTATTGTACGAATAGTTCTTGACGAACAGTTCGCGGAGTTGATCGAACGTCAGGATGGAACCTTCGTCAAGGGAGTGAAACCATCGTAGAGGCTCGCCTTTCAGACTGGTCGGAAAGAGGCGACAGAGGATGTGGTTTGACATAGAATGCAATCCCAGCGAATCTTGGAACTCCTGTACGTGCTCCACAGGATCTCCTCCCTTGTACTTCTAAAATTTTGGTGTATGAAAGCCGGTGGGCACTTCTTTGTCAAATAAAGTCTGTGCAATTGGGCTCTTCTGGATTTTAGTCTGGCTTTTCTTCCCATCTAAAATCTGAGCGTCAAGAAATTCTTTAATGCTTTTATCCACCTGTTCTGGGGTGAGATGTAGGCGAGATGTGACTGCTCGTAGTGCGACTCGCACTCCTTGTGGGTCGTGCTCTTCAATTGTTTCGCCTAAACGGTCCATCACCAAAACGCGTGGCAGGTGAAGGGTGTCTCCGTGTTGCTCTTCATGTCGTAGGTCACCGACTGATCGGGCTGGTAATTGTGAACGGGGGTCACCTGTATGCCAAGCTGAAGGGGCCACCGCCCCCTTGCCCTTATTTCCTAATCTATGCAGGACTGAGACTCGCGACCCAACAGGTTGTGGTCTTTGGTCGGATGGCTGTTGATCTAGAAGAGCTTTTATTACGTTCTGCATGCTTGCGACCTGCTTCTCCAGTTGTAGTCGCTTTTCTTGTTCTTGCTGCATGGCAGTTCGTAAATTCGTCACCCCTCCAGCAGCGTCAGGAACGTCGTTTTCTGGGTTCGTCATTCGTCAATTTTTTTGGAAATCGACTTCTAGAAAAGAGAACGCGGAGTATGATCGTGGCTTTTAACCACGTGGTCGTGGGTTCGATTCCCACAGACGGCGCCAAATGTAATGACCTATTTTTTGGTAGGTCAAAAACACGCCTTACACCAGTGTTAGGAATAGATATTATGCAAGTACGAGAGTAAATGACACAATATCTAGCGTGGAAAATCTTTCAACATGTTAAAAACTACGACCTCTAGTGAGAATTTTGAAAAGGGAGAGTGTTGTATTACGATTGACTAGTTATTACAGAGAGAAAGTGGAGTGATTACAGAAAATGCAAGTGTAATCTTCTTTAAGCATGTCATGCGTAAGAACTAGCCATCTCCTCCTCTGGGTGCTCTTTCCAGGTAACTATTTATAGGTCTTATAATACGACCGCTGGGTACATTTAATGATGAACGTTATGGTCGTCTGAACTTGATGAGCTTTGATGAGATTTCCTGTAACGTCCCGATACTTGATATTTGCTGATCTGTAACGGCCTTCTTAATTGCACTTCAGACCGTTTGGAGAAGATACGATCTCTTGTGGAGTTCGCATGTATGCGAGCTATTTGATAAATAGAAGAGTATCTTCTGCAGTGTGAGTTTAGAAAATGCTTCAAAGTCTCCGAACTGTAGGCGAGGTCGTTTTCATCAGGACTTTCTGTTCTTAGGTCTTGGATTGTTGTTGATCCGAGCTATATCAGTTCGGACACCGTACTGAGTACGGGGTTTAGAAATAAGTCCATTACTATAATGTAATTAATTCCATAGTTTCTTTTAGCTGTCCATTTTCATCAAAGCTCTAGTAACCAAATGGCCCTTGCTAAAGGATGGTAGAGCATTTCATTTGAGAGACGCTTTTATCAGGTCCATTCCTGGGAAGAGATGATAGACATTGTGCATTTATATGATTCCTGTTTTGTTCTTTCTTTTTTGTTTACTTTTTCATAAATGGTATTAAGCTGCTTCTTGGGTGTAAGTAAGTGCCTCTTGATAAGTAAATTCAAGTTGGTTTTTAATAATGTAATGGCCACTTCATATGTATGTTTGCAGCTGGTTTTTAGCATGGGCCAACTCAAGTAATTCCAACACTATTAAGTTGCAAAATTCTTTCAGAATATCTCTTAAACTGTTCTTCTAAGCCAAACACTAATGCTAACTGCTAACTATGGATTCACGTGATTAGAAAACACGATATTATAAAAATAAAAAAACAGCAGGTTTACCAGCAAAAATTGAGGGCTATATTCAAGAATATTAGGATATTAGAGAAACACATTAACTCACTCATGCAACTCAAGAGAGAGTCGTGCGTAATCAGATACAGCTTGAGAATCTGTAGCCTGCAGAAAAACAGCAGTTGCTAATTTAAACAGGAATGATGAACGACCAATGTGTGAGGTTATACCCCAATTTATGAAATACAAAAAATAGTGAAGTAGCATTTACTTAAGTTGGCTCATGCTAAAAATAATTATATTGGGTTATTGTTCGAACTGGAATTCATATTCGCTTTCGTCAAGCTCAAAATGGACGATTGTCAACTAACGGTGTTTGATCCAAGGTAAAAATTGTTAAAATCGATGGATCAAAGTTAGTCCCACATCGGGTAGAAAATGTAGATCACACAAAGTTATAAGGAGATACGGACTATTAAATTGCACCGATGCCTTTTAAGAACAAAACCCCACACCTAGTCCAACCTAATTAGGTGGTGAAGGTGGGGGACAATATCGGTGCAATGGAGGCTTGGGCCTAACACGCATCTCTTAGATTTTCTTGAATATTTAACATTAATTGCAATGAAACATTTTAGTTCAAAAAACTTCGGTATAGCTGAGATAGTGAGGTGGAGGATTTATGCAGCCGTGAAACCGAGCCGAACCGATAATTTTGTTTTTGTTTTTAATAGGGTCGGTTCGGTTTTCGGTTTGAAAAGTAAGGAACCGGACTACCCCGGTTCGGTTACTAGTTACCCACCCCGGTTAACCGAACCGAACCGGAGGCTTTAACAGGAACAAACAATGGTTTTTGGAGAAATCCCTGAAAAAATCTTTGAGTTCCCATTAATGGAACAAATCACTCTATCTCGAAATGGGTTCTCCGGATTCGTTCCTGAAACAATGGGGTTGCTGCAGAAGCTTGAAGTTCTTGATTTGAGTAACAATGGGTTCCAAGGGATTCTCTCGAGTTCACTCGGAAACCTCACTGAGTTGATAAAACTCGATGTTGGGTTCAATTGTTTTAATGGGAGATTCCCAGAAGAGTTATCATCGTTGAAGAAACTCGAGTTTTTGGATTTAAGTGACAATGGTTTCTCACCGTTTGGGACTTGTCGGGGAAATACCATCTTCAATGGGGTATATTTGAGAAATGTTTGATCTCCATTATGACGTTTCCACCTAACCCTACTACCATTATGACGTTTCCTTAATATAAATAATCAGAGGTAGAAAAAAGTAGTGCACGGTTCTCTCTTCTCTGCAAATTAAGGAAAGAGAGAAGAGAGAAGAACATCAACGATGGATCCAGACGCATTAGCAGAGGCGTTCATAGAGCACTATTACTCAATCTTCAACTCTAATCGTGCAAACTTAGGGAGCTTATATCAAGAACTATCGATGCTCACATTCGAAGGTCTAAAGATTCAAGAAGCACAAAGAATAATTTCACTACTGTTGATTGCAAACCATCAGGACCTGTTGGGGGTATGCTCGTCTTTGTTGGTGGTAGTGTAGTGTTTAACATCTGTTAACTCTCTAGCCAATAAGAGAGAGGGTTGGCAAAACCCACCATAGGGGTTTAGGGTGTATTGTTTAACATCTGTTAACTCTCTAGCCAACAAGAGAGAGGGTTTGCAAACCCGGACCTGGTCCGATAGTAGTCACTGCTCATGCATATGTAGTTGTTCCTGTTCCAGTCAAAGTAATTCAAGATAAACCGGAAAATTTATTCGAAATACAAGGTTTATTAGGATAAAGTTAGCAGAAAACGGGAAAAAGAAAGAACACTGCATCTTTAGCGATAATCACCCAGAACTTAGATTTTTGATGTCAGGGCGACTTTAGCACAATTTGTTTTGTGAAGAAGTAAGGATGAGCTGAACCCGAGCTTGGATGCCGTAATATCAAACTCAAGAAGATTGTCCTCTATCTGATATGCACCTATAACAATTGAAGTTTCAGGATTCAAACCTCCATCCACGAATCCCAAACAATGCACATTGTTACCAACATCAACCATGGAGTTCCTTCCAACAATCCTCCAATAAACGCTCTGGCTTTGCAAGACAAGATCAATATTTGGGACATTGATGGTCTTAGAAGTAAAACACGCGCTGAATGGGGCCACTGATGCGGTTCTCGTGATCCCTATCGTTCCTGCTTCCTTGATGAAAGCATTGGTGAAAGCATTGAAGATTGAAGTCTCCATCGTAGTGTATCGATTGATTGTGCTGATCTTTGTTCCTCCGCCACCCCGTTTACCAATCGACAACAGGGTCGTGTTGATTGATAAAACGGGTTTTCCGTTAATGTTTATGGCCTTCACTCCAATGAAATACTCTACGGAATGCTCACCCCTAACAAAAATCGCTGCAGTGCTTACTGGATTGTCAAGGAGAGGTGTGTACGCTAGCTTCTGAGATATATACGGTCCGTTACCGAAGAATATAATGCCGTTTGATTTAGTTGAAGGCGATAGACACACTGCAAATTTTCGGTCGAACCTCAAAGAAACGGCCAACTGAGTTGGAAACCCCACCCGGTCTTTTCCTAGTCCTAGCATGCCCGTGACACCGCTAGCGAGACCTTTCACTACATTCTTCGCTCCGCAAGTGAAAAGAATGTTAGGGACCGTGACCACTGATCCACTAGAGGATTTGAGGGTTACCACGTCTCTAGCGAACTCTCCGCCCGTACCTGTTCGAGTGATGGTGTTCTCGGCGTACACACTGCATGTGTTGTTGTTGCACCCGGGTTTAGGACTGCTGTAACATGTACTGCAACCGCTAGATCTAACGAACACGCATTCGGGTGAACCACATTGGGACGGTTGATAGGTCGAAGAAACATAGCCGGAATCTTCACAATTGATCCATAAAAATCGGTTACCAAGATCAACGCTAAGCTTCACGGGCGCAAGGGGAGTTCTTTGGTTGATATGGGTCAAATACTGCTGTGTTCTACCATCTTTTAATACAGGGAGAACAAGAGTTCGCGGACGAGACGAGGTTTGAGCATTAGAAAAGGTGGTGGAAATGAGAATTAGGGCAAAAAGGAGGAACAACTGAAGAGAATAAGAAGCCATTGATTGATGGAGTAGGGAGACGTGCTTCACTCTCTTTTTTAAGCCCTTTAAATAGATATATGTTGGGTGAGTTAACTCGGCGACAGGTCTATACTATACCATATGAACAACATGTGAAAAAAATGTGATTTTGTTTTGCAAGGCAAGTTGTAGTTGGGGTGGGGTCCCTCATTGACTATTCTATTAGAGCATCTCCAGCAGTGTCAAGAGCATCTCTAGCAGCGAGTGTGGGTTTGGGTGTGGATTCTGACACCCTGGCCCACCAAACCCACAACTCACACTCTTCTCCTCCCAGCAGTCAGTGTGAATTTGCCAACGTGGCTTTTTTTTCTTTTCAATTTAGAGTAGATTAAAACACCGCGCGCATTATCTGTATACTCAAAGGTTAATCTCGCATATCCATAAACTGCGATTATCCGAATTTCCCAAGCGTATATCCATAAACTGCCACATGCCGAAGTTATTAGTGCCATTAAAATTTTCATTAAAACACCGTGGTCAATAATCTCGATCAGCTGCGACGGTCAAGTACGTCCTCAAATGTTTCATTAAAAGTTATTGGTGCCATTAAAATTATCCTCCCGATCAGCTGCGACGGTCAAGTACGTCTTCAAATGTGCAATGCTGTTCCAACTCTTTATATGGCTGAAATCAATGTTGGGGAGCAATTGCCTCGCATTAGATAAAATAGACCATGTGCCATCATATGACACCTGTGTCGGATATCGGCTGATGGACAATGATGTTAGCATAGTAAAATCGAGGGGAGTGACCCCTATCTTCGCACAAGGGAGCAGAAACGTGTGTGTGGTCGGCACATGCCACATGCCGTATATCTACTCTTGGGCAATTCGGATAATCGACTTCAATCTTTTCATTAAAACACCGTGGTCAATAATCTCGCATCGCCACATGCCGAAGTTATTGGTGCCATTAAAATTTTTAACTTCAATCTTTTCATTGTTGAGCATCACGATTGTAACTAGATTCAACTACGTCTCCTATGTTTCCCCCAATTTTCATGAACTAACCAAATCCAAAAACAAATTAAAATTGAGAAACTCTAAGTTACCTCAAAATCGCACAACCGAGAAATCGACCTCGCTCTGACACCAATTGTTGAATCACAACCGCGGAAGCCACAAACTCCAAGTCGATTTGGGTTAGTCACAAACAAGCACAAACAAATAAATACACACAATACCAAGTTTATAGTAGTTCGACAAATTGTCTACGTCCACTTTCGAGAGAGAAAGAGAGAGAGTATATTCAAGGTCCCAATTACAATCACTCAAACCCAATTATAATTTCTCACTCAATAAATCCTCCCCAAATATTCTCACCAAATGATTGTCAAAAAGATAGCTCTCAAAGAACTTAAGTCCCCCTTTATATACTAGGGAAACTCTTTACAATCGCTCATATCTCGAGGCAAGTCAAGGGTTCCAAACAAATATCAAAATTGAGTATTTCCGAAGTCTATTCGAATAGACTATTTGTGTTCACACTTTTATTCGAACAAAAAGTGCTCGGCGTGGTCTGTTCGAATAGACAAAATGTTTGTTCGAACAGAAACTCAAAAAACTCAAATTACAACAACTTAAAGCATCAAAATATTGGCGATAACTAAACCTATTGAGCAATATGTATTACGAATCTATTTATTAACACTTATAGAGAGAAATGAACAATTAATGTACTTACATTTAGTAAAAATGCATTATTTTGGCATCTCCAAATTAGGCGGAGTAGCGGGTGCACTCAACTTGTTTTGTTTTAGGACGTGTTTTCCGACTGAGAAAGCCCAAAAGAAGTTTTATTAGAATATTCAATAAATAATATAAAAAACAAAGTATGAATCATATAGCCTGAGTACTTGGTTCTTTACAAGTTGTCCGTATGGCATTTATAAATAAATAATAAATAATAAATAATAAATAAAGTTTATTGGTTGTTGGTTGTTGGTAGACAACATGTCCCTGATTTAATTCAAAATATATATTCATCATACTTAGACTCTTATTTTGTGTGTACTGGATAACACTAGTTATAAGTTATAACTGATAAAGTTTCCTTTACACCCTCTCTATCTATATTGGTCACAAAATGTAATTATTCCTATATGCCACCTTCAGACCTTCTATATGTTGAGTGAAAGAGTTGTTTCTTAGAATTCGGCTTAAGTTATTCTTCACATTGAGGGCGTTAATTATAACATGTATACCAACCAAGTGCTCCTAAACGCTTGAATAAAATATAGGAAAGATAATATAAAACATAATGCAAAGTAACATTTCTTTGTAAGAGCATCTCCAACAGTTGAGTGTGGGCCCACACATTTGAGAAAAAAAAAAAACTAACTTGAACTCAGTCTTTCCAGCAGTTGGGTTGACGTGTATTTTTTTTATTATTAATTTATCAGACTTCAAAACACCGTGCAGTAATCTAAAGCCCGCGTGTTAATCAGAACACCGCCGCTTCATCTATTAAACAAAGCCCACATCATTTCATTCCCTCTCTAAACTGTTTCATCCCCCCCTCGCCAAAACTGCTCAAAACCATTTAAAAAAAATTACAACATCAAACTCATTAAAATACAAATGCCAGAGGGAGACCCACACCCAAGTTATAACCCTAATTTTAGAGTGACAAGAGATTCAGAGAAATCCGTAATTCTGTCGAAGTCCGGAAGAAAAAAAAGTTGTATTTAAAGTGGTAGAAGAAATTCAAGGCCAATCACATCCAACCGAAGATGATATTCCACACATGTGGTTTATTACCGCTCTCCTAGACGGCGTGACGATATTTCACACTGGCAAGGATCTCACGGTAAGTTTTTGTTTAATGGTGAATTTGTTATTTTTTTTAAACAAGTGTTTGACAAAATGTTCCAATGAACAAAATTGTGATTCGATGCGTCTACACGGTACAACACATTTACTACGGTTATAAAAGTTTAGAATGAGATTTCTAAAATTTTGAGAGTAAGGGATCCCGTGGTGAAGATATTCAGGAAGTTCATAGATATCAAATTGGCTAATTTCGATAATCGGCTAATTCAGACATTAACAGAGCATTGGTGGCTGAAAATTCATACTTTTTTCTTCCTGTGTGTGGAGATAAGGATCACTCCATTGGATTTCACAATACTTACATCATTGCCAATCGGTAAAAATACTACACCATTGCCGTATGACAATCGATGGAGTATTATATTCGAGGCGATAAAATTGCTCCCCCGCATTATATCCAACAATACAAAGAGTAGGAACGTCAGCATTGCACATCAAAGGAAGCACTTGACCATCATAGATGATTAGTCTAATTGCAATACGGTGGCTCATGCTTTTATCTTTTTTATGATGGGACATTTATGGTTCCAAATGGCCAGCGACACCGTCCTGCTTGAATATCTCGAGGTCGTGGCCGATTTGGACGAAGCTCCCTCATATGACTAGGGTTCAACAATTTTTGCTTCTCTATACCATGGCTTGGATACCGTAGTCACGATCGGGGGTGTCATCACTAAATTTTTACAACTTATTGAGATACACTAACACTTTTTTTAATGATACAAATCAAATATCTTGCAATAAATATCTTAAATAGAATTTGTAATTATTTTCTATGTTGTTTCCAAATACAGTATTAGTTCTATGAGTATTGTGGGGCTAGTCACCCCATATTTATCAATGTGTTGAAGACGACGTCGTATCCTCGCCTCAAAGTATGGGTGAAGGGGAACAGGAAGAAAACAAATGACCATACAAGAAACTTATTTACTATAGTCGGATACCTCATTGACCACCGGACTATTGATTCGATCAACTAGCATCCTTGGGATACATCTGCGTCTTTTGAGTTAGATGACGTACATATCGCTTCAGAGTTATCCTTAAAGAGGATGCCACTTCAAGTACCAAATGGAAATTATGAGTATTACTTGGGGGATAGATGCTGGAGGCATCAGACAAACCCCATCCACAACTTGAGGGACCCACCAACCATGCGTCCTTCCTACGACTTAGAGGAGTTGTTGAACCCGAGTTTGGGTAAGTGGCGAGTCGCCCTTGCAGAATCTGTACAGGATGACCAGATGATCACATCATTGACTGATCAGGTTGCTACTCTGGCATCATCTTATGACATTATCAATGAGTAACTATATCAGCATGTAAGAAATTTATTTATTTATTTTTACTTTTTAAGGACATATTTATTTTGTCCAAATCTAAATAATTTTTCTTTGTCCCTTTTAGAACTTGCAACTGAGGATGATATTAAGTTTACAGGTGGTGCCGCTACCAGATGGTGCTAGGAGTAGGCAGAGGGCCCGTAGAACTAGTATTCGAACTAGGGGAGTTGGTAGTATTAGCAGGACGCGGGGTACTGGATATGATATTGGTCCATCTCATTAGATATAGTTGTGAGATGAGTGTTATTGTAAACATATATTTTTATTGTGCTATTATGTGTTGAACTATTTGAAGACGTTGTACTGTACGACTTTGTTTCTTTATATAAGTACTTGTACGACCTGCCATAACCTATTTCTTTAAATTCAATTATTATTGATCAATTTTGGCCCTAACTTGAATTTAAATGAAAACGCAATTACAATTCTTAAAATAGTAATTCTACGCACGAAATTAAATTAAAAATAGATACAATTACAAGTCTTCATATGCGTCTGTCTCATTCGGTAATCATGACTAATGTAGGGATTAAACTCGAACCATTCAGTAAGGGGGAGATAATCCCGTCCATCGTTTTCTAGTTGATATTTTGTAGGAGGATCAGGCGGGATGTAGTTCCGGTAAAAAATATAGTATGGAGTCTCGAACGAGAATGACTGGTTGTATTTCTCATACCATCCGTCTCTGGCTTTACACAAAATATAGGCTAGTGGAATACCTCTGACCCGTCTATCAATACTCTTCTGCATATCATAAAACTCATTACATTTAACCTTAAGTACATTATACCTGTTATATATATCTACAAGAGGGTATTGAAGTTCCGTGGGCTCCCTAAATCGGATATTAACTCGGTCCCATAACTGATCGAAGTTGAGTCGTCGGACAGATAAATTAGCAACAAATTCCTACCAGGATGGGGCGAGGGCGCAGTCTTCATTCCAACCAAATATCACTAAAGAATGCATTGTCAGAGCTAAAAAACTCGGTATTGTTGAGTTGAAGTGGAGGGATTGTTGTTAGAGCATCTCCTGCCAACATCTATATATATATAGATAAAATTAGTCGGTTGATGTCAAAAATAGCCGTTAGGAAGTAACCAAAAGAAAAACTAGCAATTGTGAGAGTTTAGGGAATACGACAATCTTCTGATTACCGCGCGATAATCAAAAGACCGGCGCATTTTTTGAACTCCCAAACGTTTAGTTCTTCTTCCATATATCCCATTAGACTTTTCTCTGGTTGTTCCTTCTTCACCTTCTATACAATCTCTAAACTTCACACCCTCAAATGTCTTTCTCATCCTCATTTTCATCCATTGATGATCCTCCACGTGTATCGTCTTCCTCTAACGATCTTATATATGATTGTGCTACAGCAATAGCCGTTATGCACCAAAATGTAGTGAACCTAGTAGTACATAATAAAACTTTGATTCACTGCAGGAGTGTCATGGGCCGTAAGGATAAAAGAAAGATGTGAGACAACAAATTGAGGTATTACAGCATTATGCGGGACTACTTCAAGACTCATTGCACATATATAGAGGAAGATTTTCGACGACACTTTCGTAGGAGTAAACAAATATTTTTACGAATATTCGATGTAGTAGTAGCACGTGATGATTACCTAGTCCAAAAAGCCAATTGCGCAAAAACTATTGGATTGTCACCCTACCAAAAGATAATCGCGGCACTACGTTTCTTAAGCTACGATGTCGCGAAGGATCTTTTTTGATGAGTATTTGAGAATAGGAGAAAGCACAACCTTGTTAAGTATAGAAAGGTTTTGTGTTGCAGTTATAGAAATTTTTGGATAGGAATATCTTCCAGCACCAAACGCGGCCGACGGCGAAATGTTAAAAACGATATGAGAGTCACAAGATTTTTCTGGCATGTTAGGAAGCCGATGGTATCGATCTGCCTTACAATAATACAATTGCCAAAAAAGCTTATGATATGTGTTATTACCTAGCGGATGGTATATACCTCAAATAGGGAACACTTGTCCAAACCATCTCCAATCCGGTTACAGTGAGACCAAAATTATTTGCTCAACAACATGAAAGTTACCGAAAAGACAAAAAAATGGGAATTTGAGATTTTACAATCACGGTATATACCATCCGCTATGTAATAACTTTTTGATCTGCATTACATTAATAAATTGAGTATTCGAATGACATACCAGATAATTTAATCGAAGCAAAGCAAAATTTTTTCTTACTTTCGACATCTTTCGGTTGCCCTCGCTAAATAAAGTTATCAAACTCTCAGCCCCAACCAAATAGTCATCGAGTATCGCCTCAAGCACATCTGTACCAATAACATACGCCTTCATCATCCTCTGAACCTCAGTTTTAGATTCATCAACAAATTTTTTCTTCGACGATTCCGGCACCGTCTTCTTCTTCGGCAACACACTTATCGAAGCTCGTGGTGGACGACCATCATGAGAATCCATCGGTGTAGCACTCATCACCCCCTCCTCATCTGTTGATCTTCGCGAAGGCCTCTTTGGAGGTAACAAAGGAGAAACAACTTGATTAACTGCCCTTTTCTTCTTACTCTTCCCCAATATTTTAGTGAGCATCGAGTCTCTCTCAGTAGTTACTGAATCTGATGTACACCCAACCAAATAGGGATTTCTTACCGGCGATAAATAATTGAAACTTCTGACACCTTTTGACCTCGACCTCTTTAACGCTTCTTGAAAAAGGATACCAACTCGCCTCTTGGTCGATAACAAGGTTGTTGTCTTACCAAAGTAACCCTTCCTGATCTTGTACAATTCTACTATACTTCAGAGTTTCCTATCGACCTCCTTCAAGTTGTACAAAAAACAAATACCAGTTGCACATAGATTCAGAACAGAATAAAATACAACATCGACATTTACATTACCTAACCACAAACCTAAATGAAAACAATCTTCTTTTTAAGGGCTCCCCTGTTTTTCTTGTTGAACTCGTAATTCACCAACACGAGTAGATGTTCATTGCTAAGACCCTCCTGTTGAACCCATGTCATAGAACAACGGTCTCTTCAGAACCTTGCCAAGTATCGATAAACCTAACTTCTTTGGATTCATCGTAAGTGTAGTACACACATATATCGTCACTGCGATAACTCTTCCCCCCCCCTTGATTTTGACGACCATTATCACACCACATACGCGAAACAAGTCATATACATTTGGGTTGAACTGCCCAGGTGCCATATAAAGAAATCATCAATTTTCTAGAGCTCTCGAAGAGGAAGCTTCAACCCCTTCCTAATTTGTTTCGCCGATGTACGATAATTCCGCCCAGAGGTATTTCCTGGTCGATCATATATATTGGTTACCCTTTAACCTAATTTCTTTTGGAATACCATAGTTCTTTAAAACTTAATATTTCCTTGTTTCTGGGTCCATCTCTGTACAAGCCTCCACACCTTCCCTCCACATCTGCCTACCCACCCCAACTACACTTCTCGATCACTAGCTTGTGGGTGCGATCCACATATGTCTCGGTAGCTTCCCCATCAGGCACTTCAAAAAATCTAGGTACTCTACACTGTCATCACGAGCTATGTCTACACTACTGCGACCCACTGTGGCCACAGGTAGTATATCGATCATCCAGGGGGCTCTCAACGTCTGAAGATTATCACTATATATCTTTATCATCGTTTTGAATTGGTTCAAACATTTTAAGAACTTGAAATCGGATTTATTTATTACCATCAGTTAGTATCTATCATATGGTTACTATATATGTTCAAATGTCATATCAGTGTCGTGTTTAAGCTTTCTAACAAATCCTTCTGTCTACTCTCATGATATCTGCACTACATTACTGAAATCATTCTCGTATTACTATCATTACTATCTGCTACTATCATTACTGCCAGATAAACTTACTATATTTAGTTCTCGATAAAAAATTTCTATTTTTTCCTAAGTCATAAACATCGATTATGTTACTAATTTGTATTTTTGTCAAAGTTCAGGAATCACAAAAGTTGTCGAATAAACTTTGCCTATTTCCCGCCAAAAACAACTCCAATTCAAAAAATACGGGATATCACCTTCCCTGGTGTAAATTCCAGCCAGATAACACCTAATTCAAAAATTGTTTCCAACAATCTCGCCAAAATCCCAACAAATTCTCTACAGTCGCGCCGTACTCACCACGACACCCACCAATCCCTCTCTCTACTCATCACCGCTAATTAATTACATCTCCCTCTCTCTCTCTGTCACTCCAAAACCTTTATAACCCATTACAACTACATTACCATAGAAACGACACCCTTCAACGATCACTATCACGACTTATGTTATCAAAACCCTAACGCAGTCAAATCTTCAATAACTTATATTCCATCAAACCTAATACAAATTCCTTCTACCAATACACTTAACATACCTACATCTACAAATATTTCCAAACAATCAATCAAACAAACACGCACAAGCAACACAATTACTAACCTTGTACTCGCGATGTTTCGGTATCGCTCTGTTTCGCCCGTTTTGCTCTCTCAATCAAAATACTGACCTCCTCCTTCCCAATTGTTGACTATGATTCTAGTGACGAGCACAAAGAGTTTGCACTAGACAGAGCTTTTACAGAATCTATAAAATAGGAACAATCGTCTACTAAGAGACTATTTATAGACCCCACGTGACTGTTCATTACACCACATCGTAACCGTTCGAGTACTCAAGCATAACATCTTACACGTCATTTCTCAAAATCTTTGACTCTTCGCCTTCTATAAGATTGCAAACCACTGCACTGTTGCTCCAGCCCTTCAATATCTCGAAGAACACTTTCTGGCATATCCATACTCAACAGGGCACAACCTATTTTTTTAAATAGATGTTGCACATCCATTTCCTTATACTTCAATTTTTCACCTATAGGACACCTAGCCATTTTTAATTCTCATCATTACCTTGATGAATTTATCATTATTTTGATTCCTCTATATTCTCGAAAAATCTTTAAACATTCAATTCAAAATTCAAATTTTATTCGACATATCAATTACCCACTTGCAACTTTATATTAGTATTTGGCATTCAATTACACAAGTCCAAAATATATTCGACAAACATTTTACATTCCAAAACATCGACAAGTACAATCTGACAAACAAATTTATTCTCAGTTCACAATACAACATTGCACGTTCATTACATTTGACTACTTCTACATCAAATATAATTTAAATACTCCTCACCGCAGCAGTGTCTTCTTTCCTAATACTTAACTTGAACGCGGCTGAACACCTCATTCCATACTTGAGACCTAGTTTTCACCATTTCTTAAAACACAAGTCTCAATTTTGCAAAGTACCCGGAATACTTATAGTCCAACCAAGTCCAAGTCCACACTCTACATTTATTTCACCTTGGAACTTTACATTATCAACAGTCAAATCAATCAACCTCAAAATCCGTTCCTGGCCCCACACAGCCAACTATACATCGAGATGTATTACAACTCCACATATATGCATTCAACACAGTTAAATGGCTAAGTTACCATGCTTTCAATATTACTGGATTCTATAAATTTTTTGATCAACCTCTACATGATTGCTATATCACTAACAAAATCATGAAGTCACCCTTTGTTCCTTACGTTAAATTTGGACGTTACAAGACTCAACTAAAATTGGAAACAAGTGTCTCCTCTTAATATTTTGGAGATGCGGTTTTGCATTCTTCAAGCATGGCTTTGTTCTGCAAGGTGACCAACCTAGACCCAAATGTTGCGGCCTTGCTTTCCATCTGGAATGCTGGCTATGATATCTGATTTGGAATGAGCGTCGCTATTTAAAGCTAGATTTAATAGTCAGTACATGATGGTTTGGTGAGTGCCTCAAGTTTGTTGCACTAGTACGGCTTTGAAATTGGGTGGGAAATGGCGTACTAAGGCATCTCGTAATGAATAAAGGGTAAGTGCATCCGCATCGCGTTGGCTAATAGGACAGTCTAGCCAGCCACGTAGACATGTAAATTAATATGGCATTCTTAGTAAGTGTTCCCAAATTATTTCATACGTGTTTGCAGAAAGTAACTTTGTTTATATCCCTACAACTAACAAGATTATAGATATCCTTGTTTAAATAACAATGGTATTTTTGGAGCAAGCGTTGATATGTTAAGTTGCAGGCTTTATTACAATACTTGCTCTCAAGTTCTGAATCGTGATACAGTAAAATAGAGTTGCAGTCCAGTAAATTATCGTAATGAAGTTCCTATAGCAAATGTATATACTTTGTTTTCATGGTTACATTGTAAGTGAATACAATAGCTGGAATGAAACATCTAATAGAAAGTACCCAAATATAAACATAAACATTATTAATATACACAATGGGTATAGACGTCACAACATCTAATAGAAAGTATCCAACTGCCCTTATCTTCATATTTGGAGTGAGCTACACTTTGAAATTTCCAAATACCTATTAAACTGAATTTCTTAATGATGTCATTACTGCCAAACATAATAACAAAGGTTAGTATAATGATTTTCATAAAAATAATATCAAGTTTAGACTAAAACAAAGCTGAATTTCTTACCTTACAAAACCAGCTATGAATCTTTGGCGTGTGCAAATGTTTCTCACTAAATCTTCTTATTATTGTTAATGTGAATGTTTGGGATGTGGGATATGATGCTCCAGTCTTGTCCTACTTCCTTCAGGCAATGTGGTCTCAAGATAAGACATTCACTGATGTCCAATTCCTGAAGTAAGGTAAGATGCTGCAATTCGTCGGGGATACTTGATAAGAAATGGCAGTAGGATACTTATAAAGTTTGGAGTGCCTTGAGTTGTGATAAGCCTCGTCGAAGTGTTGGATGCGGCCAAAACTAAATATCTAGAGACTTGAGGTTGGTGTGGAGACCATTTTGTATGGGTAATGATATCAAAACAGAACCTGCATCGTTCCATAACACCAACTTCTCCAGAAACGGGGGAAGGTAAGAGACCTCCAAATACGGACAACTGTCTATTGTCATTTCCCTTAGTGAAGAAGATAAGATTTGGCCTGGCAATGACTTCAGCAATGGGCAACTCTAGATTGATAGCTTTTGAAGAAGAGGCATGATACTGATATTTGTGGTCGTCTTTATCACCCACTTCTCCCAATGTTTCATATGACGAATTGAAAGCTTCTTTTAGTTGGGGAACGCTATTACTGGTGCTGATATATCGTCGACACTGTCACCATACCAGACTTGAAGGCCCATTATTGGTGAAACCGAATCTAATTGATATAGATATAACTCTTCAAGAAATTCAAGTCATCCAAGAGCTGTTAATACCTTTAAGTTTTTGCATAATCCGATTCTAAGTTGACAGAGCATAATTGATCTTCCTTCCCAATTCGAAAACTCCATTCAACTTGGATACTTGGAAGTAATTCAAGGACAGTCTTCACTGCCTCATCATTATCATCATCATCATCATCCTCATCATCATTTTCATTGAAGTAATTCAATTCCAGATCGGAGGTATCCTTTATCTTTCAAAATTGCCTAATGACGAGCCTCATTCCCAACACCTTTAATATTTGATATTACCAAAGAACCACAAAGGTTGTTGAGATCTTTTAGTTCTCCAATATCAGCTCCTTCTTCACTCACAACGAACTTGGTCAATGTTTGAAGATCTCTTAATTTCCCAATTCCTCGAGGAAAGCATTTAAGACTATAACATTCTTCAACTTTATGGTGCCTCAAGCTAACCATTTTCCCCGTATCATTAGAAAGTTTCTGAAGATTTTCACACCCATTAAGTATCAACGTTTAAAAATTGGATAGATTACTAATCGATCCAGGTAACTCCTCCAACAATCTAGTATCTTCAGTTTCAAGGTGCCTCAAACTGACGAGTTTCCCAATCCCATTGGGAAGTCTACGAAGATTGTAACACCTATTAAGTCTCAATGTTTGCAAGGTAGTTCCTCTATACCCGTATCTGACAAGTCGAGATACCTTAGATGTATTAACTTCTCAAATTTATTTGGCAATTTCTTAATCTCAGTATCACTCAAATCAAGTGCCCTAAGAGTTGTCAAATGACTCAACAAACTCAAATCTTCACAATCGATGTTCGTAAACTCAACAAGTAATGTTTGCAACTCTTCAAATTCCAAATGGAAAGAGGAATTTGATCATCATTAGAAACCATTAGAGATAAATGTCGGGCTTTCATGTCGTTTAACTTTATCTCGCGGGTTTCAGCAACAAGGCATTCATTGTTAGCGACAAAAGTTGCAAATTCGTGAGAAGGCTGTGCATCTTGCAGTAATTTATATTGCCATCCTCGTCCATTTCTAGATTTTGGAAAAATGAGCGCATCACCAATTCATCGATGAATTCTGCACCTATGCTTTCCAGCTCCCTCGTCTCCCTGGTCTCACTTGACCGAATACAACCTTCCGCCATCCACATCTTGATCAGGAGATCTTTCTCTATTATATGATCTTTTGGAAAGACCGCACAATACGTAAAGCAATGTTTTAGGTGTGACGGCAAAGCATTGTAACTCAATAGCAAAGGTGACAATGCCAATTCGCCGGCAGTAGGGAATTTCCATATGTCACTCGCCAAGAAATCCTCCCAATCATCCACATTTCTTTTACGGGGCATGAGACTACCTAAACTCTTTGCATAGAGAGGTACTCCTTTACACCTATCTGAAATTTTTCTTCCGATATCATTCAACTTATGGCAATTGGATTCCCCTCTCCTCTTCTCAAAGGCAAGACATTCAAATAATAGCCAACAGTCATCATCAGATAATTATTGTAGGTTATGTTTGGCAGTTGTGCCTACGGTCTGAGCAACAACATTATCACGTGTTATAACCATAATTCTGCTAGCTTTCTTGCCATGGTCAAGGGCAAGCTTTAGTCGTTCCCAACGTGCTCGATCCTTAGTCCACACATCATCTAATACAAGAAAAAATAGTTTTCCCTCAAGAGAATGGCATAAATGATTATGCCAAGCCTGCAATGTTGTAAGATTTGGGACATCGCCACCGAGCTCTTCTATGATCGCCTTCGCTATCCTTTTAAGATCAAAAGGCTCAGAGACCCAAACACACATTTTTCTTATCAAAGTGGTTCTTCACCTTCTCCGCATTGAAAATGTATTGTACAAGAGTAGTCTTTCCTATGCCTCCCATGCCTACTATAGAGACGACGGGGACACTTGACTCAACATGACTGTTATAAGGGCTTATTTCTAATCCTCGCACTGAGTCTGATATTCGAGGTCACATAGCTCTGGTAAACATACTAGTAACCAACCAAGGATTGAGAACAAGCATATTACAATACAGACTTCCTCATATACAGTTCGGGGATATTAAAGCATCCTGTAAAATCGCACTGCAGAAGATACTCAGATGCCCATCAATAGTTCGTATACATGCGAACATCGTTAGAGATCGTATCTTCATCAACAGCCCGAAGTTGCAGCTAAGGTCATCAAGAGATCCGTTACAATATCAACAATTATCAGATAGCAGGGCGTTACAAAATACCTCATAAAAGGCTCATCAAACTCATATATTGTAACGTTCCTTTTTAAAGCAATAACGGTCATGTTATAAGAACTATAAATACGACCAGAGAGTGACAGATTAGAGAGGTGGCAAAAACACATCTGAGGGAGGCTTCTCTGAGACCTTCTAAGAGGCCTTCTCTACATTTCTCTCTCTCTTTGTAATAGTTTGCAATCTATAAACATTTCTCTCTTTCTAAATCCTCAGGAGAGGTCGTGGTTTTTAACCCATTCAAGGGTTTTCCATGCTAAATCGCGTGTTAGCTACTTTCAGTTCGTAGCTAATATTCTATATTTCAAGGGTGTAAGGCACTATTTTTGTCTAATACGAAAATAGGTTATTACATTTGGCACCGTCTGTGGGAACGAAGTATAAGCTCAGCGTTCTTCGATCCAATTTTGATATTCATTTTTTGAAGGATGGCAAATCAAGAAAAAACACCTAACGTCCTGCCTGACGCTACTGAGGGAGTGACGGACCTTCAAACTACTATGCAAACAGAAACTGAGCGATGAATAAAACTAGAGAAACAGCTCGCCAGTATGCAGAGCACGATCAGAGCACTTCAAGATCAATTAACAGAAAATTCAAGACCACGGAACGCTCTACCTGCAACCTCGAGGGTATCAGTCTATAATCACTTGGGAAATCGAGGAAAAAATCTAGCACTTCCACAAATTCAGTAAGAACCAGTTCTACCTAGGAGTCACATCAATTCACCATTACCTGCTGAAGCAATAATAGATCTGCAACCATAAGTGGAACAAAATAGAGAAAAACCTCGAGTTTCGGTCTATGACCGCATGAGCGAAGCAATAGGAGAGCGTAGTCCACCAGGAGGATAAGCCACCAGACAGGCTATCACGTTTCGACAACATATCACTCTGGAATAGGTGGACAAACGCATCAAGGAGCTGTTAGAGGCTCAAATACTCACTGGAAGAAACAACTATACTAAATTACAGAAGAGACCGCTTGCACAAAAGTTGTTGGGCGAGGAAGTACCCACCAGTTTTCATACTCCGAAGATTCAGAAATACAAGAGAGGCGATCCTGTGGAGCACGTCCAGAAATTTCAGGATTCTTTGGGGCGGCATTCGACAACCAACCACATCCTCTGTCGTCTCTTCCCGATCAGTTTAAAAGGCGAACCTCTACGATGGTTTCACACACTTAGTAAAGGATCTATCTTCACTTTCGAACAACTTTGCGAACTGTTTGTCAAAAACTATTCGCACAATAAAGACAAGGAGAAGAGTCTTTACTCTTTGTTCAGCCTGAAGTAGACCCCAGATGAAAAATTAGAGACGTTTACCAAGATGTTTTTCGGGTTAGCTCGAAAAATTGATAACCTCGATACGAAAATCACAATCTCCACATTCACCAATGCTCTACTCGTGGATGGACGAGTCAAGGAGCAACTGGTTCTCAACAAACCACTGACGTTAGAGGATATGATTGAAAAGGTTAACAAATTTATCGACCTCGAGCGACAGACAACCGAGAAACCAAAACCTCAACACATCACTCTATTCACCAAAGATCATCCCGAAGAACTTGCTCACAACAGCAGTAAAGACGATGGGGGTGATAAGAAGTGCTTCAAGTCCTATGGCAATCGAACACGTCAAGGATGAAAAAAGCCAATTCCATGCATACCACAATTAACAACTACTCTTGCAAACTTGTACCCGCTGCTGCAAAAAGATGAATTCTTCATAAATGCCAATACTCTTCCGCCCATACCAGGAAAGCCATATTGCATTCACCACCATATTCAACATCATGATACGGAGCAGTGTTTTGCACTGAAATTTCTTCTCCAGAACATATTTGCACAAGGTTGAATGTTTGAGTATATTGTTGGCATCGAAAGCTACAAAGACGGCAGTTACAAGACTGACACCACAATCGTCCAAGTTGACGAAACGGATAAAGAAAAACACTTGTACTTCATCGAGACTCAAACGGTCAACAGCTCCAGCAGATCCAAACGTAGGCGTGTTGGACAATGCCATGATCTGATGATGGTAGACAAAGAAGTTCATTTGTTACCAAAATCTAGCAATCAACGAGCTGGGATTTCTTTTGAAGACTGTGACGTTCTTCATGTCAACTTTCCACACCATGATGCTCTCGTCATCATGTTAAAGATGAAGAACATAGTTCTACATACAATGATGGTAGATACCGGCAGCAGCATCGAACTATTATTCCAAAGCACAATCGGCCAAATGGGCTTAGTAGACAAGGTTAAACCTAGTGACATCAATGTCTTAGGATTCAATAGCTCTAAGGAAGAGCACGTGGGAAAAATCGCACTTCCCATCACAGCCGGGCCAGTTATACTTGATGTAATCCATTACGTCATTAATGTTAAATCCTGCTATCTGGGCATCATGGGACGACCATGGTTGCATAACATGAAGACTATTCCCTCCACATATCATCAGGAGTTACGATTTGACTGGAAATGAGGGATCTACGAAATCAAAGACAGCCAGAAATTGGCTCGAGCTTGCAATAGCACTATCTCCGTCAAAACTGAACCTGCCATAACAACTACAGCATAACAATTACTGCAGTCAATTCCAGCAAAACCTCAGTTGCCAAGCGTCGAACTAACAGAGTACATCGAAATCAGTGGCACTCAAAGATGAACTTACATTGGAACTTTCTTGAGCACGGAGGAACGCCCAAATCTCATACACTTCCTTACAGATAATAATGACGTCTTTGCATGGATGTTTCACGAAATGCCTGGGATCGATCCAGCTATAGCATGCCACAGGATAGAGTCAAAAGATAAAGCAGAACCTGTTAAAAAAAACAACGGACTCTAACACCAAAATTACGAGATGAAGTTAATAAAGAAATTGACAAATTGATTGAGGTCAATTTTATTCGCAAAGCTATCTACCCTGACTGGATCTCAAACATTATCGCAGTCCCAAAGAAGAATGGCAAGATCAAAGTCTGCGTTGATTTCACAGATCTTAACCGATACACTCCGAAAGATAGCTTACCATTACCAATCATCAGCCATCTGCTCGATTCTACAGCAGGGCACATTTTCTAGAAGATCAAGACAAGACTGCGTTCATCACTGAACAAGGTCTATATTGCTACAAAGTCATACCTTTCAGCCTGAAAAATGCCAGCGCTACCTATCAGCGATTGATGGTACAAATGTTCAAAGATCATCTCGGTAAAACAGTGAAGGTCTACATTGGCGATATGCCCTGCAAAAGTCTAAAGATAGAAGACCATCTTACTGATTTGCGAACAACTTTTGAGATTTTATGATCTCACAAGATGCGTTTAAATCCCGATAAATGCCAGTTCGAAGTACAATCCAGAAATTTTCTAGGGCATCTAATCAGCAAAGGAGGGATTGAAGCTGATCCATCACGCATACGAGCTCTCTTGGTTATGCCTTCACCAAAGACAAAGAAGGACGTTTAGAAGCTAGCCGGGAAGATTACAACACTAAATAGATGTGTATCCAAGTCTTCAGACAAATGCCGACCTTTATTCGATCTATTAAAACAGGGTACATCGCGAGGAAAATCAAAGAAAGATCCAGAGATCGAATGGACAAACAAATGTGAAATGGCTTTCTTCAAACTCAAAAGTTGTTTGGGCAAATCACCAATTATGAGCACACCAGCAGTTGGAGAAGAACTCACAGTATACCTAGCTGTCACAGATACATTTCTCAGCTCCGTTCCTCTCTGAATCGAAGAAAAGACTGAGAAACCAGTCTATTTTATCAGCAAGACTCTGACTCCCGCTGAAATAGGATACACCAAAATCGAGAAGCATCTTCTAGCTCTCGTCTATATATCGCAAAAATTGAAACAGTATTTCCAAGCTCATATTATTTGTGTCTTGGCGAACTATTCACTACGAGAAATCGTATCCAAGTGTGAAAAATCTCGACGTATTCAACAATGGTTAGTCACACTCGGGGAACACGATATATATTTTGAACCACGTCACTCTGAAAAGGTCAAGCTATAGTAGATTTTCTAGCTGACTTTCTTGTAAATGATCCTGATTGGAAAGAAAAATTTATTGATCAAAAAGCTGAACCACCCGCAGATCAATCCGAAGATAAGTCAGATTGGGTAAACAAGAAAGGTTGGCGACTTTTGATTGACGGCTCCACCGGCCCAGCCAGATCAGGAATTAGAATTGTTCTTATTACCCCTTCCAATAATCAGCTCAAAAAATCCATTCATCTCAATTTTGAAGTAACTAATAATGAAGCAGAATATGAGGCTTTAATTTATGGCTTGGACATGGTACTCACACTGGGTGTAACAGAACTCTCTGTCTACGTAGATTCATTGCTAATCGTCAACCATTACACAGACGTTTATCAAACCAATGGGAGAATGGTCGACAATGCCGTTACAGTAGTTGAACGGATGAACAAATTTCTGAAAATTTCTATGGAGCATTTTCCAAGGGGAGAAAATAGATATTCAGATACACTCACTTACCTTGTTGGTGTCATCGGATCAGAAGCTCATTACTTAAAAAATTGATGTCATTTCTAACCCCAGCATTAATACCATCGTGTCCAACACCATTAAGACTGGGGGCAGCGAAGATATCGAAGATGACTAAAGAAAGCCTCTCATTGCATACATCGGACCACAAAATAAATTCGACGGTCCACTTCCAGATGAGCCTACATAACGTCAGAGATTAATTGATAATGCTCGAAGATACATTGTTCAGGACAATCTCCTATACAAAATTTTTGTAACTGGTCCATACCTCATTTGTCTAATCTGCCAAAGAAGCACAACAATTCTTACACGATCTACACAAAGGCACGTGTGGATCCCATGCAGCAGGACGATCTCTTGTAAATAAAGCTTTGACTCAAGGAATGTTTTGGCCTAAGATGAAAGCACAAGCAATCAAATATGCTCGTAAGTGTGACGCTTGTCAATGGCATGAACCTAAAATACGAGCTCCAGCACTCGAACTACACTCAAGCCAAGTCATTTGGCCATTCAGACGATGGGCTCTCGATCTCGTAGGAGAGCTTCCTACAACACTAGGAAAATAAAAACATTTGGTGGTCGCTACAGATTACTTCACTAAATGGGTAGAAGCAGTTTCACTGTGCCAAATACGTGAAGAATAAGTCATCCGATTTATCTGGGAGAACATTATTATCCGGTTCGGCAGACCATGTCTCATCAAAATTGATAATGGACCACAGTTCGTTGGCTCCAAAGTCGTCGTATTCCTCAATGAGTACAATATCATTCATTCCCCATCCAATCCTTATTATCCACAAGGGACAAGCTAAGATTATAAATCGAACTATTGTGGATGGCATCAAGAAGAGTTTAAATGACAAAAGGGGAATTGGGTGAACAAGTTACCATACGTACTTTGGGCATACGGAACTACTCCCAGAATAGCAACAGCCTGTACTCCATTTTTATTGGCCTACGGGACTGAAGCCATCATTCCTACTTAATATTATCATCCAATACATGATCACGAGATGACAGATGAAGAAAGCGAATTTTAGATCGCATGCAATCTGAATTTGATCGAAGAAACACGTGACAAAGCCATTGTTAATCTGGGAAGATATCATCTTGCCTTATCCCAATCCTATAACAAATGCGCTTGACACAGAGAATTCAATGTTAAAGACCTCGTTCTCAGATAAATCCTACAACATCGCTAAACACCTAATGCTGGAAAGTTAGCAGACAATTAGGAAGGTCATTTTATCGTAACTGGCACAAGTGGTTTAGGATCCTACGATCTCAGTACATATGAAGGTGTACCTATACCTAATCTGTGGAATACCCATCGATTGAAGCTGTATTAAAGATAAACATGCTGTAATATCTGATATTCTTCAATAAAGTACTTTTTCATCATCATCTTGCAAGTCTACTCAATTCAATCTTTGGCTAGTTCAAGAATTTCTACACAGTTTTCCACAGCAGTTCATTCAAGAAGATTTAAACACTTACAATACAAGATACAAAAAGTTTGAATTTATTATTCAAGATATGCAATTTATAAGGACGAATACTTCATTCAGTTCAAAAATCAAGATTATAAGATCTACAGACAGCTATTTCTTCTACAGCACGAAAGATAGCTCATTTTACAAATGACAGTGCAACACTTAAACAGAAGCAGTAGAAGGCCCAACAGAAAAACTAGAGTACAGTAGAAGAAAAAGTTAATCCCATCACTCCTCTGTAACCCCCACCATCTCCGAAGTCGCCGAAGACGAAGGACCACCTCCACCATTACAATACCTAATCTTTAGCGGGATATCGGAAATACTTCACATACGACACCCCAGCCTTCTCATCTTTTGTCGCCACCGCATTCTCTGTAAGTATCCGTAGACAGGCCCGACGGTGAGCAACAAACAAGACAACATAGTGGAATCGCCACATTTGCTGAAAGTTATCCTTTGCCTCCTCTACTTCTTCCTACGACCTCCCATAAAAAGCTGGGGAACAGGGATTGGAGTTGGCAGAGAAAGGCATTGGTCCCCAAAATAATAAGTTTGAAGACTTGCCATCATCTTCTGAACTCCTTCCTCATAAGCCTGACGGAAAGTAGTCACCATCACTACTACTTACACAAATTTGGAAGACTGACAAGATTAACCAGGGTGAATAGTGATAGCAGCTGTTCACTATGTTTTATATCAGTAGCATTTAAGGCACGCCACAACTTCCAATAAAGTCTTTATCACAAGTGCACATCTCAAGTAGAATTTTTTGGAGACCCAACAGTCAAAACTATTATTCTTCCAAGATAAATGGAATCCATCAATACAGCATTTGAACAACTGGACTTCTCAACCAACACCACTCGCTACATACGTTTTTTCTGCTATTGGCTGAGAGGGGGTAGTTGTAAGGGCTTATTTCTAATCCTCGCACTGAGTCTGATATTTGAGCTCATATAGCTCGAGTAAACACACTAGTAACCAACCAAGGATTGAGAGCAAGCAGATTACAATACAGACTTCCTCATCTACAGTTTAGGGATATTGAAGCATCCTATAATATCACACTGCAGAAGATACTCAGATGCCCATCAACAGTTCGTATACATACGAACATCATTAGAAATCGTATCTTCATCAACAGTCCGAAGTTACAGCTAAGGTCATCAAGAGATCTGTTACAAGGTCAACAATTATCAGATAGCAAGACATTACAAAAGACCTCATAAAAGACTCATCAAACTCATATATTGTAGTGTTCCTCTTTAAAACAATAACGGTTATGCTATAAGACCTATAAATAGGACCAGAGAGTGACAGATTATAGAGGTGGCAAAACACATCTGAGGGAGGCTGCTCTGAGACCTTCTAAGAGACCTTCTCTACATCTCTCTCTCTCTTTGTAAATCCTCAGCAGAGGTCGTGGTTTTTAACCCATTCAAGGGTTTTTTACACTTAATCACGTGTTAGCTACTTTCATTTCGTAGCTAATATTATATATTTCAAGGGTGTAAGGCACTATTTTTGTCTAATACGAAAATAGGCTATTACAACTACTACTCTCACTCAATAACATGCTTATTAGTTTTTCTTTCTCCAGATCCCGACCATATACCTTTGATGCTTTGATCCTTGAGATGGTGTGCCTACGCTCCTCATCTAGACGTACTTGCTGCTCATAGTCTTTTTTAGTTACTTGGAATTTTTATTTTTCTTTCTCAGTTATGAGAAGATCAAGACTTACCTTTAATTCTAGTATCCTACGACCGATATTATGGTGCAAGGTAGCCTTTTAGAAACAAGAGCAAGGAGATATAAAGCACGACCATACCTTTTTCTTGCCAGTGCGAGTACCATCAATGCTATCTGGAGCACTATTTCCATCCGCAGCAATTTCTGATTTCATGATCTTTATGTGCCATTCGTCCAACACATTCTCCATTTTACAAGATACGGCTTTCAGCTTCTCTAAACATGCACTTTCAGGAACCTTCTTAATTTCATTTTTTTCCAAATTAAGGAGAATATTCTTGACATGTCTCTTTTCCGCATCATCGAGAACATCACAGATGTTGTCAAATGTATCATATGTAGAAACTAATACAAAGAATAAGAGATTCGAGAAGGACTAACTTTATTATTATTCAATCATTACAATGGAAGAAGACCTTCTCCTATTATAGTTCAATTACTTGGGCGCTAAGTAAGAATATCCTATATTTAAAGAATTCTATTTTTAGTATTTATACTATATTAGGTATATTCTATATTCAACATATATTTTATATTCAACACTCCCCCTCAAGATGGAGCACAGATGTCAATCATGCCCAGCTTGTCAATCATGTCATTAAATATTCGTCCACAAACTCCTTTCGTAAGAATATCTGCAAGTTGATTTTCCGACTTCACGAATGCAAAAGATATACACCTTTTATCAATATTTTCTCTGATAAAGAACCGATCCACTTCAACATGTTTCTTACGGTCATGTTGAATTGGATCGTGTGCAATCATAATCGTTATTTTATTATCACAGTGTAGATCCATTGCTTTCATGAGTTTAAATCCAAAATCCTTCAATATATTCTGCATCCATAGTAGTTCACATACTCCATAAGCCATACCCCAAAACTCAGATTCTACACTTGATCTAGCAACAACTTTTTGCTTCTTAGCTCTAAATGTCACCAAATTTCTACATACAAACGTGAAATAGCCTGAGGTTGACCTCCTGTTTGTAATATCTCCTGCCCAATCTGCATCGGTGTATCCCATTACTTCCATATCACCACCTTTATGGAATAAGAGACTTTTTCCCTGAGATTTCTTCAAGTACCTTAGTATTCGAAAGACCGCCTTCATAGGTTCTTCACTTGGATAATGCATGAATTAACTTACGATGCTAATGGCATATGCAATATCCAGTCAAGTATGGGAGAGATAAATTAGTTTTCCCACTAAGCGTTGGTACCTTCCTTTTTCACATGGAACTTGGTCGGGAAACGTTCCCAAGTGATGATTCGCTTTAATCGGTGTATCTACCGGTTTGCAATCAAGCATCCCAGTTTCTGCAAGAAGGTCTAATATATACTTTCGTTGAGACATGAAAATACCTTGACTTGATCTTGTAACTTAAATGGCTAAGAAATATTTTAACTGTCCCAAATTCTTCATCTCAAATTCCCGTGACAAATAGTTCTTCAGTGCCTCAATTTCTACTGAGTCATTTCCAGTAACAACCATATCATCAACATAAACAATAAGAGCGGTAAGCTTTGCGGACTTCCGTTTTATAAACAAGGTATGATCAAAATTACTTTGTCTATATCCAAATGTCTTCGTACTTTTCAAAAACTGTCCAAACCAAGCTCGTGGCGACTGTTTTAACCCGTACAATGCTTTCTGTAATTTGCATACTTTTCCTCCTTCAGAATTCGTGACTCCAGGTGGTAACTCCATGTATACTTCTTATTCTAAGTCTCCATTGAGAAATGTATTCTTCACGTCAAACTGTTGTAATGGCCAACCTTGATTGGCTGCAAAAAAAAAAAAGTACACGAATAGTGTTTATCTTTGCCACTGGGGCGAAGGTCTCCTCGTAATCCATACCATACGTCTGCGTATACCCTTTGGCAACTAGTCTGGCTTTATACCTATCAATACTTCCATATAAATTCATCTTTACAGTAAAGATCCAACGACACCCAACAATACGATATCCGTGGGGTTTATCAACAAGTTCCCAAGTGGAATTCTTCTGTAATACATTCATCTCTTCATTCATGGCTTTCTTCCATCGTGGATCTAATAGTGCTTCCTATAAATTACTAGGAATAGATACAGAGGATAATTGATTCATAGTGCATGTAAACGACTTAGCCAACCTATGGGTGGACACATAATCAGAAATTGAGTATTTGGCTTTATAATTGATATCTGGTTCATAAGTAGATTTCGGAATACCTTTAGTAGGCCTTTCTGAACGTCTAGGTTAAATATCATTAATAGTGTTAGGACTAGGTAATACCTGAGGTTCAACATTCTATGGCAGTGCTTCGGTAGATGGTGTTAGAATGTTGGAGTCACGGGCAACTTCTACTACATCAGCTTAATCTCTCCCTGTCGTCTGATCCTCTCCATTCATATGAAGTTCATCTTCAATACCCTTATCTCCCCCTGTCATCTGCTCTGCTTCACTTTCCTTTTCATCATCAGCTAGGTTACTATGCCTGTTCAAATTACTCGTCAAATCCTCTTGATCCTGAAACATATCCCCAATAATAGGGAACTTTCCTTCCCCATCATTATGTTTCTCTCCTTGAATGGAAGATCCCACAAAATACGCCTCCAATTCTCGAAATGAAACATCCAAAGAGATATACACCTTCCTCTCCACAGGATCATAACAATGATAACCCTTTTTAAAATTAGCATATACAAGAAATACACACTTTCGAGCACAATGATCTAATTTTCCTCGCTGATGTTTAGGTAGATGAACAAAGACAACAAATCCCAAGAACACGTGGTTCTAGGTTTGGCATTGCAGGGATGGTGATAAGATGATGAAGTTTTTGGAATGGGGTCTAAAATTCAATGACCCTAGATGGTGTGCGGTTTATCAAGTAAGCGACAGATTTTAACGCTTCTCCCCAATAATTCAATGGCATATTCATTCCAAAAAGAGATGCACAAACAACTTCTAACAGTTGTCTATTCATTCGTTCACCTAACCCATTTTGTTGTGGGGTATAAACATTAGAGGTTTGATGTCGAATATCGTTATTTGTCAAGAACTCTGACATGTCATTACCAGTAAATTCTTCTTCATTATCAAATTGATACACTTGTATCCTCCTTTGGAATTGGGTCAAAACCATCTAATAATTTTTTTAAAATACTTCAAAGACTTCACTTTTATGGGTAATTAGAGATACCCACATCATACGAGTACACTCATCAATAAAAGTCACAAAATAATGAGCTCCAAACAATGATGGAATACGTGCAAGACCCCATACATCAGAGTGAATAATACTAAAAGATTCTGAACTTTTATTAAAACTTAGAGAGTATATGATACAATGACTCTTAGCGAGTTCACAAATATCACACTTAAACTCTGAAATACTATAATTCGAAAATAACGACGAATTTAATTTCTGAAGATACCCGAAGGAGAGATGACCCAGTCGCCGATGCCATAACCACACATTAGCTTTTGCTTATTCAATTCCTCCGACTTAATTCACCTGATGAATTCTCTGCTCTCCACTATTAGTCAGGTCCAAATAGTAGAGATTGCATTTTCTAAGACCACTACCAAGAACCTGCCGAGTCACTATGTCCTGAAAAATATATAATTGAGGCCAAAACGTCACAGTACATGTAAGTGCGACAATGATCCTACTGACAGACAATATATTGTACTTTAGAGCAGGAACAATAAGGACAGAGTTTAATGTCAGGGATTCAGATATATCAGTAGAACCTTCTCCAATTGTAGGAGATGAACCACCATTTGTTGTGCATATAGAGGTTTGGGTTGAAGGTGTAATGGATGATAATATGCTAGAGTCGTTTACCATGTGATATGATGTACCAGTACCAATTAACCAAGTATTATTCAAAGAATTTACAACTAAAACACTACCTTTAGTTTTCATACCTGACTGGGCAATGTAAGAATTAGGGTTTGAGTTTGATGATACCATTATTGTATCATCAATAGAACCCATTGGTCGAACTGCTACAGTGATTTTTTGGTATCTGCTACAGTGATTTTTTGATATCACCTACAGTAACTTTGAACTGCTACAATGATTTTCTGGTATCTGCTACAGCACTTCAAACTGCTACAGCTATTGTAACTTCAGACTGCTACAGTACCTCGAACTGTTACGCTACAGTACTTCGCAACATAATTAAGCTTCGTGACAACAATTCGCAACAGAATTCAATTCGAAAGAACCAGGTTCAATTATCGAATCCGTTCTGATGCCATGTAGAAACTGATACAAATAATAAAAGATTCGAGAAGGACTAACTTTTTTATTATTCGATCATTACAATGAAAGAAATCATTCTCCTTATATAGTTACAATTACTTGGGCGCCAAGTAAGAATATTCTATATTTAGAGAATTCTATTTTTGGTATATATCTTATATTATGTATATTTTATATTCAACATATACTCTATATTCAACATCATGGAGCTCTTGAACATCTTCAGGAGCACCCAATAGCAGTTTGACCTCCTTCTTGAGCTTTTCAAGGAGGAAGGTGGCCAATTGTTCCACCACAACGGAAATAAGTGCATCCGCCATAGCAAGGAGTACAAATTTCTGTCTAAAAATAATGTGAAGTTTGCATGGAAAAAAAAATGATACAACTTGCTGATATTATTATGAGAATATATTTGTTTCTGGGTGAAAGCAGTTGGTGATGAGGACTCTTGCCTGTCAAATATGCGTTACGTGCATAAAGTTGATTCTCGATTTCGCTTTGGCTTCGCTTTGTGCTTTATTGCTTTTGTGTCTTTTTTTTCTCAATGACTTATTGCTTTCTAAACACTGGGGTTGCAAGTTTAGTTTGTTCTTTTTATTTGTTTGCAAGTTAGCCATTCTTATAAAATTGTTAAGTGAAGATACTACTGGTTTGATTTCGTCACGGTAAAAAATCCCAGGTACCTTTCTAGCCAGCCAGTTGGGCATTTACTTATTGTTTTTGGGTGATATGCTCTTAAAACATTTTCTTACTGTAGTAGTCTTCAAACCATATTAATGAAGATACTACTGGCGTTTGAATCGATTTGGTAACAATTCCAGGTACCTTTCTAGCCAGGCTAATTGGCATTTGCTTATTGTTGCTCTGTGATATGCTCTTAATACATATTTTTTTACCGCAGTCTTCAAACCATGTCAGTTGTTTCAAATAGTAACCATACATAGGCACTTGTCGGGCCATGGCCGTGGGTACGTGCAGGAGCCATTTAATTTCGCCAATTACAATGAAATGTAAATCCATAAATCAACCAACTTAAATTAACGAGAGACAATTTTCTGAGGCTGTGATTTGTTACAGGAGACTGCGTGGGACACCGATGGTTTATTTACAATTTGTAACTGAACTATCAATTAGCATCATTATAATGATAGTAATGTGCAGAAATTCATTATACTCTTGAGGACTAAATTCAAACTGCGGTGTTGAGGATTATGAATTTACATACTACAGCGATCAATTGTAGGCTGCCAAACCTTAATAGTTGTTTCACCGAAACAAGTTCTGCAATCACTCATTATACAAGAGCATTCACATATTTATAGTTAGACAGTTCTGACCAATATATCTTTATCTGTACTTCTTCAAGCATCACCCTGAGGTTCAAAACAAGTGCAGTGTACTGTTCGATTGGTCTAAATAGCTGCAACATTCAGAATCATGCTATAAGGATCGGGCAACGCCATGCTGAAGAAACAGGGCATGTGCTAAATTTCTCTGTGAAAGTTTCGCATGTGCTCTAGTTCTCCATCTTGGATGCAAGATTTCCGAAGGTTCTCTGAGACGACAATGTAAGTTAAGTTCAGAAACTTTTTTTTTTTTTTTTTTTTTCTTTCTCTACAAAATATATATGATGGAAAACATCAGCTCTGTTGGTGGCCCATAATACACTTCATTGTTCCGTTGAGAAAAAACACTTGTTTCTACATATCTATATCTTACTTAAGGAATAGCTATGCAATGAGAATTAATCTCAGCTTTTGATCACCCTACCCTACACATGTTGAGGAAAATATATGGTTTAGTTTATAACATAGCCGTTAGATTATGAGGGTTATTTGTATACTCTCGCAATTTATTTAATACTAAAATACCCTTATTTCGTATGTACCAACAAATCCCATCCAAAATAGGCATCTCAATAGTAATTACCTGATGAGAGAGGGGTATAAATGAAAGTCCAGCGCACAACTTTTCGTATATATGAAATTAGGGTTATTTTGGGAAGCCTAAATACAAAATAAGGGGTATATCTGTAAATCTTCCTCGGACATTTCGTCTCTTCCAAACCAATACACTTAACATACCTGCAATTTTACGCGAACACTATCCATTTATAGGATACTCTACTTCACATTCCTTACTTATAGAACAAAATATAATATGTTTGTTCTTTTCGAATCAAAATCAAAATATCCCACTGATGATACACATCTAGTAAATATTCACATTACTTGCCATTTCATGGCCATCGTTTACTTATCTCGCCAATATGGATTCCTTACTTATCTACTACAATCTACAATCATACTTCTCAATATCATTCTTATCGAATATCAACACTTATCATAAATTTAATACAAATATACATCAAATTTTTACTAAATACCTTCTTCGAAAAACGAAAACATAAACATTCAAAATACACAGATAAAATTGTCTCAGTCCCATCGGACATTTTTACATCACGTCACAAAATAGAATACTGTTTACACAAACTTTATCTATACTGTAGGAGGAGACACTACATCATCCACTTTCGGCAACCCTTCACGAGTAAACACATCCAACATTTCCCTTGGATGCAAACCACCGGTTCCATCATCGACAACTTTCGTGCCACTTGGAACTTCAGGAGTTTCTGGAATATCATTGTACGGATCTGAATCCTCAAAGACGGCACCCATAGTACTGGCCAACCCCTTATAGTAATCCTTCCTCAGCTCCAACATCTCGTACTATTGTACACAGTTGGCCCTCACCTTCTTGTAAGCATCTAAATTTTTAAGTATCAACTCAGCCTTTCCCTCGTCCAAAATCTTCCCATGCTACTGTTTAATCGCTTTTCGAGCACCAAAAACCTGTTCCCGCGCATCCTTCACGAAGTTGCTTCTCAACAATGCCAACGCCTCCTTTATATCCCTTACCAATTCCTCCCTTATCCCCTCGATCTTTTTCTCCCACTCTTTCTTCGCATCACGATGGGCAACCTCCTTCGCCTTCTGAGCCTCCAGCTTGTAAGTATTCAGCGTGGTATTCAACTCCTTGTCCTCGATCAGCGCTTTTTTCTCCCTCGTTAAATCTTTCTCGATGTTCTTGTATGCCACCATTGATTTACCAGATTGCTACTACCAACAATGCGACCTTTGGCCTCTGTCAAAAACTTTTTGATCTGCATTATATTCATAAATTTAGTATTCGAATGACATATCATATTCTTTAATTGAAGCAAAGCAGAAAAATTTCTCACCTCCGACATGTTCCGGTGGCCCTCGGTAAAGAAAGTTATCAAACGCTCAGCCCCAACCAAATAGTCATCGAGTATCGCCTCAAGCACATCTGTACCAGTAACATACGCCTTCATCATCCTCTGAACCTCAATCCCAGATTTCTCAGTAAATTTTCCTTCAACGATTCCGACACCGTCTTCTTCTTTGTTGCACACTTATCGAAGCTCGTGGTGGACGACCGTCATGAGCAGCCATCGGTGTAGCACTCTTCACCCCCTCCTATTTGTTGATCTTTACGAAGGCCACTTTGGAGGTAACAGAGAAGCAACAACTTGGTTAGCTGCCCTTTTCTTCTTACTCTATTTTAGTAGGCATCGAGTCTCTTTCAGTAGTCACAAAATTTGTCGTATACCCCAGTCAAAGAGAGACTTTCAATGGCAAACTAGATTTTGCAGCCCTCTTGTTCTTCGCCGACATCTTACCGCTGATAACTAGACTTCTGACTCTTTAGCACTCGACCCTTTAAACTGCCTCTTGAAAAAGGATACTCACTCGCTCTTGGTCGATGACAAGGTTGTCGATCCTACCAAAGTACCCTTCCTGAATTTGTACAATTCCTTCTTTTAAGGGCTCCCTAGGGTTTTTCTTGTCGAACTCGTAGTTCCCAGACACGAGTAGATGGTCATTGCTATATCGCCCCTGTTGACACAATATCATAGAATAATGGTCTTTTCAAAAAACCTCACCAAGTATCGATAACCTAACTTCTTTGGTTCATCTTGAGTGTGTAGTACACACATATATCGCCAACTGTGATAATTCTACCCCCCTTGACTTTAGTCGACCATTTATTACCCACATACGCGAAACAGGTCATATACATTGGGTGAACTGTTCAGGTGCCATATCAAAGAAATTCATCAATTTCTTCTTGACAGCTCGAAGAGGAAGCTTCAACTCCTTAATTTTTCCCGATGTACGAGAATCACGCCCAGAGGTATTTCCTGGTCAATCATATCATATTGGTACTCCTCTAACCTAATGTCTTTTGGAATACCATTTGTTTTCTTGAAACTCAGTATCTCCTTCGTTTTTGGACCATCTCTGTAATAATCCTCCTCACCTTCATCCACATCTCCTCCCTACCCCCACTACCTTCTCGATCACTAGCTTGTGGTTCGTGATCCACATCTATCTTGGTAGCCTCCTTATTAGACACTGAAAATCCTAGGTGTCACTCCAAGCTGGTTAACACTAGTTATGTCTGTACTACTCGACCCCACCCTATACCTACCACCCAACGTGCGCACATGTAGTTACATCGATCATCAGGGGCTTTACATCTGAAGATTCTCATATATATTTTATCATCGATTTGAATTGGTTCAACCATTTTTAAGAACCTGAAAATCATATTCCATTTTTTACCACAATTAGTATATCATATATGTTACATATATATGTTTATATTCATAGTGTCGATTTACTCTCCAACAAAATCATTCTCGTATTACTATCATTACTATTTGTTACTATCATTACTACAAGATAAACTTGCTACATTTAATTCTCGATACAATTTTCCCTTTTTTCCTAAGTTATAAACATCAATTATGTTACAATTTTGTATTTTGTTGAAGTTCAGGAATCTCAGAGTTCTCGAATAAACTTCGCCAATTTCCCGCCAAAAGTCACTCTAATTCAAAAAATACGGGATATCACCTTCCCCGGCGTAAATTCCGACCAAATAGTACCTAATTCGAAAATCATTTCCATCACTCTCACCAAAATTCCAACAATTCCCTACAATCGCGCCGTACTCACCGCGATATCCACTAATCCCTCTCTCCACTCATCACAACCAATTAATCACATCTCTCTCTCTCCAAAACCTTTATAACCATTACGACTACATTGCCATAGAAATGACACCCTTCAATGATCACTATCACAACTTATGTCATCAAAACCCTGACACAGTCAAATCTTCAATAACCTACAATCATCAATCCTAATACAAATTCCTTCTACCAAAACACTTAACATACATACATCTACAAATATTTCCAAACAATCAATCAAAAAACACGCAAAAACAACACAGTTACTAACCTTGTACTCGCGATGCTTCAGTATCCCTCTGTTTCGTCCGTATTGCTCTCTCAATCAAAACACTGATCTCCTCCTTCCCAAGTTGACAATGATTCTAGTGACGAGCACAAAGAGTTTATACTAGACAGAGCTTTTACAAAATTTGTAAAATAGGAACTATCGCCTACTAAGGACTATTTATAGACCCCACGCAACTGTTTATTACACCACATCGCGACCATTCGAGTACTCAAGCATACATCTTACACGTCTTTCTCAAAATCTTTGACTTTTCACCTTCTATAAGATAACAAACCACTGCATTGTTGCTCCAACCCTTCCATATCTCGAAGAGCACTTTCTGGCATATCCATACTCGACAGAGCACAACCTATTTTTTCAAATAGATATTGCACATCCATTTCCTTATACTTCAAAATATCACCTACATGAGTACTCCTAGCATTTTTAATTCGCATCATTACCTCGAGAATTTATCATTATTTCAATTCACCTATATTCTTGGAAAATCTTCAAACATTCAATTCAAAATTCAAATTTTATTCGGCATATCAATACCCACATGCTACTTTATATTAGTATTGGCATTTATCACACAAGTCTAAAATATATTGACAAACATTTTACATTCCAAAACATTGACAAGTACAATCTGACAAACAAATTTATTCTCAGTTCACAATACAACATTACTCGTTATTACATTTGACTACTTCTACAACAAATAGAATTCAAATACTCCTCACCGCAGCAACGTCTATTTTCTTAATCAATATTTTCGCATGGGAATACATATAACTCACACTTTCAGGAGGACTCTGAAATTACAGTTGGGCGTGAAACTAAAAATCTTTTTCAATATCCTTGCCTCAGCCTCGCGTATCCCTTCATAGTTCGGTTCAACAAGTTCTTCCATGTGATATTAACGTTTCGATAACGAAGTACCGACTATATAATTCTCAATACTTAACTTGAATGCGGCTGAACACCTCATTCCGTACTTGAGACCTAGTCTTCACCATTTCTTAAAACACAACTCTCAATTTTGCAAAGTACCCGGAATACTTATAGTCCAACAAAGTCCAAGTCCACACTCCACATTTATTTACCTTGGAACTTTACATTTTCAACAGTCGTATTACAACTCCACATATACGCATTCAACACATTTACTTCGACATCACAATTATTCGATCACTTGCGTACTTCAATTTTTACAAAAAAAAAACTCGATAACACAACAAGAAGTTGACGAAATAAAGTTTATTCAATGAACTATCTATTACATAATACATTCGACAAATCACTCCTTCGATTCCATTACATCCATTTACAATTCTACCTTTACTTCGACTTGAAAGGCTAGTTGATAACATCTTTTCACCAGAATCTGACATTTTTGCTTCCTATCAACAGAATCTGACATTAGCTCGGGCGCCAAGGGAAACGATATCCAAAAAAACTCAATGAATCTCAAGTCATGGAACTTCTAACAGAGCTGCCTCTGATGAAGAGCGGCAGTAGAAAATTACAAGAAGTCTCCTTCGTTCGATTGGATCCTACGACACCCCAACCGACCTTCACATCATCATCAATATGAACAGTACCCCATTCCCCAAAATTGTGATAAACTTCAATACCTTCGACAACAGTAAGTGAGCCCAACCCAAACACATACCCGCGTGAACACTCTCTGAATCTACCTCCCCCAAATCCTTCTACCATGATGACATCAATTGCAGGATTAAAAGGCTAAAACTGGAATAACACTTTACCTCAGCTGGTTATCACGGTCATCGTCTTCATCCTCAGGAACTCGCTACTCCATACTTGGGGCGACATCTTTTAAAATCCACCACCACAAAATCCTTCTTAAACAATCTATTTATACCCCACTTTCATTATCAGGTCCATGCTCTGCATTAATGCTCCTCGGGAAAGACATGACCAGGTTCACTTCACTTTGACCTCAGAAATGACACCAAGAAGACTTTCTAAGACATTCGGCAACCTCTTCAGATTCCACTTGATTCTTGACAACCACAAGTCGTCTGTTGAGAATGGAGCGATTGTAGTAGCATATCCCAGATTCGACAAGAGTAAGCCAGCACAGCGTAGTCAAAGACAATCAACATTGCATAGTCAATGACAGAGAGCATTCGAGAAAATACCACAAGTCACGACCTACTAAAAGTAACTGTTATGCATGATCAATAAAGAGCCGTTAGAGATCCGCGAAA
>JACGCM010002727.1:0-29303 GCA_014058105.1 Kingdonia uniflora
GTGGGGTCACCTTTTGTACATTTCGTTTACCTTCTATATAGGAGCAGGGTGTTCTTCAACCCTAGCCTACCCTCCCAAAAAAGGATGGGAGGGGGTGCTCTTCTCTAATGGAAGCTTGTTCAAGTAAGAAGGGAGATAAGGTAATAACCTCTTGCAAGAAGCATATGAAGAGGGAATATTTGCAGTTCTTCCCCAAAACCTAGTGCTTAACTGGAACAAGCAAGAAGAGAAAGAAAAACCTTATAAAAATTAACTAGTTAGCATGTTTCCTATTACCTTTATCCACATGGACAAGTAAAAAGGCTTGGTCACTAAGAACATCCACAGTAGACTACCTATAAATTAGCTGTTGTGTGACGTGGACTTGAATTTTAATTTCTCCAAAATCCAAACTTCTCAAAATAATAAGGTCGAAGACATGAGTAGTACGGTTGCAGTAACTACATGCCTCTCGTTGAGCTGAAGGTGGTGTTGGTTTAGTAAACGCGTTGCTCATCTTCTTAAGTAGGCTTGTTTACTAATGGATATCGGCTAGGATAGCGGTGCTGGTGTCTAACTCAAGAAGTCCTCCTTTCTTAAGTTCGCTCTTTCTCTGGGCAGGATATTCATGTTCATGCAACTTTTCTCCCATTGTTTGAAAGAGTTGCCAAGCTTCCGTAGAAGACTTATGCATTATGGAACCTCTACAAATGGCATCCATCATACTTTGTTAATTTGGGATAACCTATTGTAGAAACTGTGAGCTTGCTGCCATAGATCTAGTCCATGATGCGGGGCACTTAAGTAAGAGACTATTGTATCTCTACCAGCTGTCATAGAAGTGTTTTGTCTTTCCTTCTGAGGGAAAGTGTTAATTTCGCTACGTAAAAAGTTTACGTTGTGAATATGGAAGAATTTCTTCAAAAATGTCTTTTGTAACATCTTAAAAGTTGTCATGGTTCCAAGGGTAAGAATACAACCAAATCTTGACCTTATCCTTGAGGGAAAAGGGATATAGACATAGTTACACAAAGTCATCTGTGCAATCTTTGTAGTGAAGTGTTGTGCAGAGTTCCTTAAACTCAGTGAGGTAAGGGTAGGGGTGTTGATAATAATCCACAATCGAATTGAGATGAACCTAAACGAAAAAATAAATATGAAGAACAAATAATTGGCGGAAGAATTTTCCTTTTAGAGCTTCAATTGCTCAATCACTTGATTTTAATTGAATTCATCTCAAAATTTTAAATCTCTCTTACAAAAACTTGGATTGATCTAAGATAAATTTTTTTGCCTAGTTTTTCCCTTTTATGAGGGTTAAAGTTTTCTAGTTACAAAATAGGATAATTTCTCTTGTAACGCCTAAAACAATGAAGGAACACAATAGTCGTTCGAACGACTAGCCAGATTTTGCTTTCAAAACAAGGCAGCTAAGATTAGCTTCCGGAAACTCCATGTTCGTTCGAACGACTTGACAAATTTGCCTTCAAAACGAGGCAGCTAGAATTTGGTCTTCTGGAAACCAATGTCGTTCGAACGAGTTGCCAACTTTTGCCTAAAAACAGAGGCAACTAGAATGGTTATTCTTTCTTCAACTCGTTCGAACGGCTCCAAGAATTGTTCGAACGACATGGCATCTTTTGAAGAGGTTGAATGTCTAGATCCTCCTAGATCAGATAACGCCGATCTTTAACTCAAATTGTTACGCTCCAGCAGGGAGCTCAGGCAACACAATACAAGAGAGCTTTATCCTAGGTACAAGACTGGAATATTCAGCTAGGGTTTTGAATGCCATTATGTTGACTTGTTCTAGCTAATGTTGTCGTCCATCCCAACCATGGGGTTTTCTAGCTCCCATATCTTTACCCACCTAAGTAAACCAATAATAGTAGAAACTAAACTATATAATGACTTAATGACATTGCTAGTGCACTATCATCGGATAAACAAACTATATGTAAAATATATCCACTATTTGAGTTAATAACTACAAGAAACAACCGTTAGCAATACCTAATGAACTGTCGGGAAAGATACTCGACCCATATAAGAAATCAAACTATAACGTCAAGATAAATTGTATTAGCAACTTTACCAAAACATACAACATCTTTAACTTCAGATATTCTTCATAATTGAAAATGCCAAGCATACTGCAAGGGCCGGGCCTGACTGTATTAAGTAAGTAAAGTAGGGTGGCACGGCAGAAATTTGAAAAAACCAATCCAGGGTATAATGTCCCATCCTTGCTCCATATTGCATCGCTCAATCTTGATTCGGAATATTTTGATGATGTACCGAGTCCTGAAATTATTGTAGACCTTGATAGTGATTCATGGGTTGGAATATCAATTTGGAGAGCTTGAAGGTTGTCTTTCGATCTCAGATGGCTAATCTCCAGATCGTTTGAAGTATGGGTTGTGTGATAAATACACATGAACATGCATTTGATACATAGTTCAGGTTACCGACCGTACAAATGTGTACGCCACATAACAGAGAACCCCACATACGAAAAACGATCACACTTGGTGAAATGTGTCAATACGCTTAAGACATCAACAATTTCTGCATTCCCATATGTCATTCTATTTACAGAGAAAATACAAATAAGATCCTAATTATTAAGAGACATTGTACTCGTCTCATGTCCATGTTCATGTTCATGTCCTCCTTATGCTAAATTGGAATGACTAGAGTGTGAGTTAGAACTTAGAAGAACACAGTTCATACCAACATTTGCATGAGTAAATAGTTTATTCAGAAATGTACTCCGATCATACCTGTAAGTTCTTATGAAAAAGAGAGGTGGCATTAAGAGTTTAGATGATGGAGGAAACTAAATTACAAATGAATGCAAGAAGAAGTAAAATACGTAAAAATGAATTGATATATATACATCGCTTCACCAGCTGCAAACTTCTATACCACCGCTATTGTTACCACCGGTGAGACAGAAACAAGAGTCTTGCAATAAGGCCGTGGCCATATAACTGTTGAGAAAATTGCTGCCTATCATTATCCTCCTCCACACGTGATTACGTTCAGTGTATGATATCTTTGAGACTACTTGATTTCTCGATGAGTTTGATGAATTAATCATGCGTTCAGTGTATGAGTAATTCGCCTACATTAATAAAACGAAACGTATAACCCCTCACTCAGTGATAATAATCACAAATTCTCTTCAATATTTTGTGCATGAATCCATAAACATATGATTCCAGTGTAAACAAAATCATGTTTTTGATTAGTCCATTATCTTCAAGGTTTACCTATCAGATTCAGCAGCAATCTAGGTAGAAGCTATTTCGATTGGCTATAACAACTCATTGAAATTCTCGGTACAAGTGCAAATTTGGCATATTTTAGCCTATTTTAGCGTGTGTTTTGGATTGAATCTGGCATTTATAGATTTTCTGACTGCAGCAGTTTTTGTACCTAATATTTCTTTTGCGTGGTAGGCTAGCTGTGAATCTGTAATAGTTTTTTCTAGCACTGTTAGACCAATGCTAGTCTCCTTTTATGCTGTACATGGGGATTTCTCTATAAAAAAATGGGGATTTCTTTATAAAAAACTGTATGTGCGTTTATCTGTAAATACTATTAGTACATATCTTGCAAGTTAGAGTCTTTAACTATAATGTCTACAATTTAACTGTAACCAAATATTTCTGTTGAATATCTACAAGTTATAAAAATTGCAGTAACTCTTTTTCTTTTTAATTAGGGATCCGTGTAACCCTAAGTTTCCAACCCCATCAGGTTTCGAACCCGCAACCACCTCTCACTGGGTGGAGAGGTACTATCACCACTGGACCAAGAGCCCAATAGTAAATTATTGCAGTAACTCCATATTCATCAAACTGAGTAAACGTTACGCTTTCAATTTCTGTAGAAAGGAGAAGTCTATTTAGAAATCAGGTACAAATATTTTTAAAATCAAAGGCTCTAATATTTTATATCTTAATCCAGTATATATTTTTTCGCTTGCAAAGCAGGGATTAGGAGACCCAGAAGGCCAGAACCAATGAATAAAAAAGATTTTAAACTCATCAAAATAAGCCATAATATTTCTAATTTCCTGAGCAAGAAAATACATCAACACCATATCTGAAATACTTGATTAGCAGTTAGGAGTTTTCTTTTTCTTTTTTTAAGCAATTAGATGGCCCCATATATTACAAAGCAGCAGTAGCAGAATTTACAAGAGAGTTGGCCTCCAACGGCTCAAAAATTGAAATAGCATGAAAAAAAGGCCCTTTAGCGGCTAGAGCGTGAGCCTCAAAATTTAGAGATCTACTAATGTATCTGAAACGAAAATCAGTGAAACTGGAAGCAAGACCCAGCATATCCGGCGCCAGCGTAAGGGATCCCCATGATAGGTCATCAGATCCCAACTCAAAAGCACGAACAAGACGTCTGCAGTCCGTGAACAAAATCACCCTCTCTAAACCAGCTGAACGAGCCGCCCTCATGCCACGGATCACTGAGATCGCCTCTGCCTCTTCAGCGTCCGCCGCTCTGGATGAAGCGTGCCCTGCACCAATAATAGAAAGGTTGTAAGTTTTAATTACAAAACCCGATCCCCCCCTTTAAAACAGGACTGGACCAAGCCCCATCCACCATGACAATATGCCAACCCTCTTCGACAAGCAGAGTGGGTTGGATGGACTGGCTGATCACTGGCTATTCAAGGAGGGAGGGGGCGAAAGTGAAAGATTTAGCCCTGTGAAGAAGGGAGGATGGGTCTTGGGTGGCGTTATTGAAAACAAAGTCGTTTCGGCTCTCCCAAATGACGAACAGAATAGCGCAAATCAAGGCCCAGGAGGGGGTCGTGGATGTCGCTTGTTTGTCGGTAAACGTCTGAATAATATGCAGGAGAGAATCAGAATAAGGCCAGTTATTAAAATCTAGAGAAGAGTCAAAAGCATACCAGATTTCTCGTACTTTCTTACAAAAGAAAAGGGCATGAGTGGTGGTCTCCACTTCTTCGTGACACCTGGGGCAAGATGCCACTCTGTTGTTATCCATAAACCTGAGTTTGTGCTTGGTGGGGATCCCGTCCTGCAAAGCTTTCCAAACAAAAAATTTAATGCGAAAGGGGGTATTTAAACGCCACAAGTTCGCCCACTTAAAGTAGGGGGGAGACGGCTCGATTTGGTTAAAATTATGGCTGGAACGGTAAACCGATTTAGCCGAAAGAATGTCGTTAATCTCCGGACGCCACCTAAGAGAATTCTTGGAAGGGAAAGAACTGAGCGGGATACTAAGAATAGCTTCGGCGATATCTTGATGGAAGATAGTCCGGACCAGGGAAGCCTTCCAGCGCCGCTGGGTATGGCAGATGAGCTCGCTAACCTTAGAAATAGGTCTATGGCAGGGCGGGGGGCCGGATGGGCGACCGAAGGGGATATTAGGGATCCAGGGTTCCAGCCAGCAGTCGATATCTTTTTCGTCGCCGATATGCCAGATAAGATTGCTCCAGATTCGGTTCTGGGCGGCGATAATGCCCTTCCAAATCCAGGAATCCGACGGCTTAATCAGGACAGTCATAATAGATTCCTTAGGGGAGAATTGTTTAACCAGGTTATTTGCCCAAAGCTTATTCGGCTCTTTTATAACTCTCCAGAAGAGTTTTGCCAGTAAAGCCTGGTTACGGGAGAGCGTTGTCCATACGCCCAAACCTCTCCATTTAAGGGGACGGCAGATGTACTTCCATCCAATGAGAGTGGCTTCCTGTTGCCGTTAGCGTTAGTGCCGATATGCCAGATAAGATTGCTCCAGATTCGGTTCTGGGCGGCGATAATGCCCTTCCAAATCCAGGAATCCGACGGCTTAATCAGGACAGTCATAATAGATTCCTTAGGGGAGAATTGTTTAACCAGGTTATTTGCCCAAAGCTTATTCGGCTCTTTTATAACTCTCCAGAAGAGTTTTGCCAGTAAAGCCTGGTTACGGGAGAGCGTTGTCCATACGCCCAAACCTCTCCATTTAAGGGGACGGCAGATGTACTTCCATCCAATGAGAGTGGCTTTCCTGTTGCCGTTAGCGTTAGTGCCCCAAAGAAATCTAGAGTTAATCGAGTCCAGCTTTTTACAAGTTTCAACAGGGAAGGGGAAAATCGACATATAGTAAGAAGGGATTGTTGAGTTAACAGCTTTAATAAGGGTAATGCGTCCCGCTTGAGAGAGGTTTTTTGCTCTCCAGCCCTCAATCCGATTGGAGACATGATCGATGATATCTTGAAAGTTCAGGCTTTTTTTTGCGGTCAAATTCCAGGGGGCACCCAGGTATTTGTCGCCTCCCCTGTCTTTCTTGATGTGAAGAATATGTTGGATGAGTTTTGTATGACGATGATGGCAATTCCTGCTGAAGAGAATACTGGACTTATCGAAGTTAATCTCTTGGCCTGACACCGTTTTAAAAGTGGCGAGTGTTTCCGACAAGGTGCCCGCTTCCGAGGGGGTGGCCTTGCAGAAGATGAAACAGTCGTCAGCGAACAAAAGATGGGAGATTGGAGTGCACCCTCTCGCAGTCTTAATACCATGCAGCTTTCCCTCCTTCTCATACTTTAAGATGATACATGAAAGGACCTCAGAACAAATGAGGAAAATGAAAGGGGAGAGGGGGGTCTCCTTGTCTGAGTCCCCTCTCGGGTTTAAAAAAGCCGAAGGGGGAACCATTCAGGTTGAAAGAGAAAGTGGGAGTAGAAATACATTGGCGAATCCAGGAACACCATTTGTCGTAGAAACCCATAGTTTTCATCGTGTCGATGAGGAAATCCCATTCAACTCGGTCGAAAGCTTTGCTCAAATCCAGTTTGATCGCCATATTCCCTTTAGGCCATTTTTTCTTCTTAAGAGATCTAAGGATCTCCTGGGCCATGATAATGTTATCGTAGATTTGCCGCCCAGGAACGAAAGCATTCTGGGAGGGAGAGATGATTTTATCTAAGAGGGGATTAAGACGGGTAGTCAGAATCTTCGTGATGATCTTAAATTTGACATTACAAAGGCTAATCGAACGGTAATGATCCGGGGAGGTAGGATTTTTCTTTTTAGGGATGAGGGTAATGTTTGTGTGGTTGAATTCCTGAAGGAGGCGGCCAGTTTGGAAGAAATGGAGGATAGCTTTGAACAGGTCCTCATTAATGATATCCCAGGAATTCTGATAGAAGAGCGGGGTGAAACCATCTGGGCTGGGGGATTTATTAGGGTTCATGGAAAGAAGGGCTTCCCAAACTTCTTCCATAGTGGGGATGCGGGTGATCAAGTCATTTTCGTCCCGAGAGATGACCTTATCGAAAAGATTCAGGGAGGCCACGTGGAGAGAGGGCTTCGCAGAGGAGAAGAGATTTTTATAGAAGTCCAGAAACGTAGTACCAATGCTAGTTCTGTCTTGAGCCCATGCAGTTAGGAGTTAAATGAAAACTAAATAGATCTTAAACCAATATAGGATTCGCCTATTGCTCAATCAAGTATCTGAAAATTTGATGATATGCTAAAGGTTTGTTATATTGCAAAAAGACTCAAATGACTGTGCACGGACAAGTGTGGGTTGCTAATGTGCCAGCCATCAACCAAAGTTCCCTTAAGCAAGACCAATTGATAAAACATTTCTATGAATGGAGGTACAGGGGGGAAGGGGAAGTATAATGACTTTATCACAATTTCCCACAAAAAATTTGAACAATTAGTACTTGCAATATCAAACAGGAAATATTTAACGACGCCGGAAAAGGAAAAAAAAAAAACCTGGGACAGAGAACCTGCAACAAACTAGCAAAGTGTATATATTAAACCGGGCAACTAGGGTTCAACTGTTTTAACCTGCTGCCATTCCCCATCCACTGCTTCTTTCCAAAGTGTTACGTTATTATTCCCGTCAGCCACAGCCAAAATGTTACCAGTAAGCGACCACGCTACTGTCCAAACTGGAGTTTTAAAGTCCATCAAAATCTTTCCTTCCCACTGGTCTCCTTCCTTCGCTACCGTCCATATAATCACAGTCCCGTCTTGGGAGGCGCTTGCAATAGTTGATTTTGGAAGCCCAAGGTTAGGTGCCCAAGCCACATCTCTCACCCAATCACTATGCATTTGAAGAGCAGGGAAACAATCCATCGTCCAAGTCCCATTGTAAAGCTTCCACACCTTAACCGTATTATCACAACCGCCCGATACGAATTTCTGAACGGGATCAGCCAAATGTGATCCGGATCCGACAAGAGCACCAGGCGCCATCGCAGGGGCCCATGAAACAGAAGTTACTCCAACAGGGTGAGCCTGATTAATACGAGTAGTATCCCAGCCACCATCTGATCTTGCCGTGAACACCGAGATATTCCCATCAGACGATCCACAAGCCAAGGAAAGACCAAGTTCATGAGGTGCCCAACATATGGAGTTCACTGAAGACTTATGATCATCGAAAACATGGGCTTGGGTCCATTCATTCTGGTTACCTTCTTTCCAAATTATAACACGCCCGTCATAAGAACATGAAGCAAGAAGAGAACCGAACTTGGGGTGAGCCCAAGCGACTTGCCAAACAGGACCTTGGTGGCCAGTGAGGGTGGCAAGATGCTGCGAAGAAGAGGTATTCACCCCAATTATCTTGATGGTGGTATCAGAAGACGCTGTGGCCATACGTCTTCCATAATAATCCATGACCACAGCATGAACTGTGTCTTGGTGACCTGACTCCACTTTCAGAGAAGGCATTGCTCCCTCCAAGCAAGGATCAAATTTATTTTACTCGAACTTCCTTCTTTGCCAATGAATTCACATAAACTATTTGCCTTCCTCTAATGATCAAATCCTACACATAAAATCAATTCCATATTCTAGTAAGTGATTCGTAATTGGACCTATAACCCAAAAATTAGCAAAAGCACCACAATGTAAGAAGTTACGAACTTTCATTTAAAATATTGGTTTATTCATTTTTATTTAATCCATGCATAATTCTTCGAAAGACTAAGTGAGTGAAGGATCTTAATATCGTAAACACATATTTACAAAAATACCTAAGCTCGTCCGTCAAAACATACATGCAGACAAGTAGTTTCTCCTACAACGAAAAAAACTAATCAAAATAAACAAAAATTCAAGGTCTTCCCTTTACTTCTAAAAACGGAAGCTTTGAATCAAAATGGGGGTATTTTATTGTACTTTGAATCAAAATACAAAGTAGCAACTAGTATTTGCCCTCACCCCACATTCAACTTCACAACATTGGGTCTTAATTTGTTTCATCGGCGATAAAATCTCCAAAAAAATGCCAAAAGTACCCTAATTGCCTCAAATTTTCCTCCCTAAGCTTCAGAAACCACAGGTCTTGTCGATGCTCATAGAAGTAAATCAAATATAAACTTACTATATGTCAAATTACGCGTATGACACTTAATGCAAACTTACTAAACTTGTTTTCACACAACTCTAATTGAAGATTAGATGATAACAATGATAAATCAGTGAAGATTATTGATTGATTTGAGCATAATTAGATATAGGATCATCATCATCATGTATTTAATTTGCTTGATAAATATCAGAAATCAATTTTTATTTTTTTTTAATTTGAATGTAAATTGGGAAATTTGAGATTGTACCTGATTCAATCTCTTGGTCTTTGATCAGTTTTTTTTAGAGAGTGTTTGGTACCTACTTAATGCAGGTTATGGGCCAGGGCTCGAAAGAATCGAAAGTAAAGCTCATGTACTTATTGTATGGTTTGGGCTTGGGTTCTAGCAATCAATCATCCGTTCTCGTAAAGCCTCGCTTCAGATTACGCACCAAAACTTTTCAAGCTCGATTCAAATTGAGAGTTAATTCTATAGGTAAATTTAAAATAAATAAATAAAATTGAATATAAAACTGACAATTTTGTGGTCTGTTCGAACAGAGCAAAAGTCTATTTGAACAGAGAGTGTAGAATAAATGTTAAAAGGAAACTGTAAAATAGTTTTCCTCTTTGGTTTAGCAACAGCAAGTATGAAGAAGAAGCAACAGCAACTCAGAACAACAACTATTACTCTGGTGATAACAGCAGGTACTCAGGGTCACAAATAGCAGCAAGCCCTTCGGTAACAAACAGTAAGCAGTAATGCAGTAATTAACATGCAGAAGCAGCAGCAAGAACAGCAGTTATAGGCAAGTATGTTTTTTGCGGCAGTAACGCAGTTACAAGCAGTAGCAGTCGAATGACAACAGCAAGAACACAGTTGTAAACAGCAACAACAACCAGGTTCGATTTGCAGTAATAAAGTCTGATTTGTAGCAGTAAGAATCAACGGCAACAAATGAATGAACGATGATAGCTCGAGAAGTGGAACGCACTCTCTTTAAAGAGTATTTTGACCTACCTCAGGTACAGGTAACAATGGTCTGATCTCTCCCAGGATACAACAAGCATATACAGTAGCTTCAGTACCAGAAGTCTACGTACAGTAATAGTATTCGCACCTCAGTAAACCGTAAACACGAGAGAGAGTTTAAACAAAGAGGAAGAGATGAAACTGGTTTTTTCTCTGTTATTTTAGAAGGTCGTAAACAAAGAGATTTATAGAGAGAGGTTTTACAACGGCTCTCTATTCAACGTGTAAGACGTGTTTCCCTAAAGATCAGGTTTCTAGCTTTTGATGTGGAGAGAAGAAAGTAAAGACCAAATACCAAAGAACCAAGTCAAGCCCAAGCCCAAGATAACTTTTTGTTAAAAAGATTAGGGTGAGCCTAGCCCAAGCCCAAAGGACCCCAAAGGAATCCCAGTCCCAATCCCAAGTCCGAGTTCAAGCCGGCCCAGCTCACCGAGCCGCCCGAGAGAGGTCCAAGTGTGTCTAGGGTATAAAATCTCCTCACACACTCACACACTTATACACTCTCTCTATGTCACATATTACACACATGTCATATGAGTACTACCTTATATATTTAGTTTCACTATTATTTACAAAAAATGTGAGACTAAACTTTAGGCTATAGTTTAGGAGTCACATAAAATGGATGACCAATAGGTCATGGGTTCAAGGCTAAAAATGAGGTACAAGTTTTGAAATATTCCAACAATCCCCCACTTTTAAAAAACTTCCCAAAAAAGGGAAATGAATGAGAAAATAAACGAGAGTACGGTTTTGATATATATAGAGATGTACTTAAGTAAAGGTGTCTTTAGACTTGAACATTTACGTAGTAGACAATCTTCAACGTATAAGAATAATAAGTGATCAGAGTCTTGAACTCATTATTTATTTTTATACATTGAGGAAAACTACATACAACCCTACCAGATGCAAGTTCTAAATGCCAGCACATTTCAGCCATGTGCTTAATCCCAGTATAGGTGAAGGCTTTAGAGAATTTAGCCTAATTCTCATAAGAAGCGACTGCACTATCACAATCACCTTGGTGAGTCTATTAAGGGTGTTTTTGTAGTTAGACACCCACTCAAATAATGAGATATAGAACTCATTATGAGTTTAAGAAACTCAGCCTCACAGTCGCTGCAAGATATCATGCATATATACAGTATGTACAACAAGATTAACTTTGGAGTGACAAGCTCCTAGTTGCATGATTTTATATCATAATGATTTGTTTTTCCCATTGAACCTATTTCTTATCCAGTCATTTAGGTTGGGTTCCCACCACTTCTGATTCCATAATAAGCTTTAATCTTATCCCTAAGGATGTGCTCCAAACTTTTTTACAAGACAGTCTTTTCGTCAAAGGATCTGCCAAGTTGTTTTTCGATCTTACAAAATCCACTGTAACAGTACTAGATGTGAGATAACCTCTCATCGTACTATACTTTGCAACGTATCGCTAACTTCTTACCATTATAGTAATTGTTTTATACTCTGGCTATCGCAGCAGTACTATCAGAGTGGGTCAGAATCGGCGGTATAGGCCTACTCCATAAAGGAATATAAGATAAGAGTTCTTTCAACCAACTTGCCTCCTCACTAGTTGCAGCTAGTACTACTAACTCAGACTCCATAGTCGACTGAGCTAGAATCGTTTGTTTCTTGGATCTCCAAGAAACTGACCCGCCAGCTATACTAAACATGTATCCGTTGGTGGTTTTGGAATCATCTGAAAATGAGTTCCAATCTGTATCGCTAAATCCATCAAAGACCGCGGGAAACTTTTGATAGTGTAAACCCAAGTTCATAGTTTTTTTCAAGTACCGCATAACTCGATCAATAGCACATCAGTACTCTAAACTTGGTTTATTTGTGAATCTACATAGAACCCCTACAACATAAGCTATATCGGGTCTAGTACAATCTGTAGCGTAGCGAAGGCTACCAATAATACTTGCGTATTATTTTTGTCAAACTGTCTCCCCCAAGTTCTTTAAAAGTTTAACTTGTTGATCACAAGAAGTACAAGCAGGTCTACGACCAAAATATTTGTACTTCTTCAAGATCTTCTCAATGTAATGAGATTGATCAAGAGTAATACCAGTGTCTGTACGTGTTATCTTCATGCTTAAAATTATACTAGCCTCACCTAGGTCTTTCATATCAAAATTATTATTAAGCATGTTTTTGGTTTCTAAAATGATATCAAGTGTATAACCAAAAATAAGAAGATCGTCAACGTATAGACATAGCATAATACAACTTTCACCAGATACTTTGTAATATAGGTATTTATCAACAACGTTAATCTTAAAACCATTTGAAAGAAGTTATTGGTCGATTTTGTTGTGCCACTGTTTTAGAGGTTACTTTAGACCATATAAGGTCTTGTTCAGCTTGTAGACTTTGTGTTCTTCACCAGGTATCATAAAACCTTCAGGCTGATCCATATATAATTCATCTTCAAGCTCTCCATTTAAAAACGCAGTTTTTACATCCATTTAGTGAATAATCAAATCGTACACGGCAGCAACGGTCAATAATACTTTAATGGTTGTCACACAAATAACTGAGGAATATGTGTCGAAGAAATCAATTAATATTTTCCTTTTGCACATATTCCTTTGCTACAAGTCTTGCATTATATTTATCTATAGTACTATCTAGTTTAAGTTTTATCTTTAATATCCATTTACACCCAATAAAACGACTACTAGGAGGTAGGTTAACTAAATCCCAAGTTTCATTTGTAGTAAGAAAATCTATTTCATCATCAATGGCCTATTGCCACAAATCAGTGTCACTTGAGGTTAACGATTCTTTGATAGTATTAAGGTCAGATTCTAAGGTATGTACAACATAATCATTACCAAAATTATTAACAATCTTTAAACGTTTACCTCTACGAAGTTCTTGATCTGTATCATGAGAATCAACAGCTCTAGGAACTTTTACTTGAGGTACATCAGGGGTCAAAAATGTAGAAGGTTGAGAACCCCCAATGTTACCCCCACTGTCCCTTAGTAAATAGGGAAACTTATCCTTAAAGAAATTAATATCAAGCGATACAATGATAACATTATCCTTAATAACAAGAAACATGTAAGTTTTACTGTTAATAGCATAACCAATGAAAACACATTTTAAAACTCTACTAGCTAGGTTTATTCGTATAGAATCAGGTTTACGAACATAGGCTAAACATTCTCAAACCTTAAAATAGTTAACATTAGGTTTTTTCTTTTTCTCCAAATTTTATAAGTGACAATTCATATGTAATATGAGGAATACGGTTTAAAACATGGCAGAGAGATAATAATGTTTCACCCCATAAAGATTTAAGTGATCAAAAACTAAGTAATATAACAACTATCGACTCAGTGTAAGTTCTAATTTTGCGTTCAACTTTACCGTTAGATTTTGGAGAATAAGGAGCAGTGGTTTCATGTATATTCCCTATGGATTCATACAAGTTTTGAAATTCATGTGAATCATACTTTGTGCCTTTATCACTACGAAATCTTTTAATGTTTATATCAAACTGGTTTTTAACCTCTGTTACATATGTCTTAAACATATATATAGCTTCACTTTTGTGACACATCAGGTAAACATGAGTATAGCTAGAATGATCATCTATAAAAGTTATAAAATATCTATTACCCTTTCGAGTGAATGTTCCGTCCATTTCACATATGTCAGAGTGTACTAAGTCAAAAAGTTGTGATTCCCTTACAACACTTTTATGTGAGGTTTTAGTAATTTTAGTTTGACTACAAGATTAACATTTATCAAAATCATTTAAATCTACTTTAGGGATCATGGCAAGTATACTCATATTGTATACTAACATCTTATTAACATGACATAGTCTAGAGTGCCAAATATTAAAGGAAGACAACAAGTAAGCAGAAGCAGATTTATTCATTTCAATACACATCTTGAACATACTATTACATGCAAAACCTTTTCTCACTAAAACCCCACCTTTAGTCAAAATGTACTGATCAGACCCAATGGTCTGCTTAAATCCTACCTTGTTAAGAAGATAACCAGAAATAAGATTAATTTTTCATAATTTCAGGAGTGTGCATCACATCCCTCAGAGTCGCTATCCTTCTAGAGGTAAATACCAGTTCAACATCTCCTAAGCCTTGAACTTTGGTGCAATGGGAATCCCCAAGTAGCACCTTCTGGTATTCAGCCTCCTTGTATGTCTTGAACCAATTACGTTCATAGCATACATGCCTAGAAGCGCCCGAATCAGCCCACCACCAGCCAATTCTACCGACCATGTTGATATTTGTGATCATAGCCACTAAGGACTCTGCAGTAACGTTAGCCTGATCAACAGGTTTGCAGTTCCGATAGTTTCTAGATATGTGTCCAGGCTTTTTACAGATGAAGCACATAATAGAACCTGTTCCATTATATGGTGGGGCTTGTTGGTTCGTTCCCTTATTAGGATTTTGGTGTCCATAATTCTGACGGTTATTCGAATTACCACCGTTTGGATGGTTGTTCCAATTACCACCATTCTTAGCCTTAAAAGGTTTCCTTTTAGGTTTTCAGATGGACCTTCCCTTTTTCATCTTTTAGGTATTGTTTTCTAGATTCTTCTTCAACCTTCAAACAATAAATAATCAAGTTCTCCAATTCGACGTAAGTTCATTTGACTTGTGTCGCAGGATATTTTTAAAGTCTTTCCAATTTGGCGGTAATTTATCAATCATCACGGCAACCTGAAATTGTTCATCAAGAGGTATCCCTTCGGACACGATCTCATGCGCAATTCGTTGTAACTCATATGATTGGGAAATTATCGACTTATCGTCGACCATATTAAACCTGAGATATTGCTTACGGCAAACTTTTTAGAGCCTACATCTTCCGTATCATACTTTCGAATCATATTAAACCTGAGATGTTGCTTTAGACCATAGTTTTTGAGAAAGAAAGAGAGATATGAGAGTGTTAAAGTGACTTTATATTATAAATTGCAAAAAATGCAAAGAGTGGCCAATGAACCAACAAGAAAACTCCACTTGTTTCGATCTCATCTTCCTTCCTTGACTAAGGAGATATATATTTGTAGATCTGAATTATTTGTTGATACTTGCTCTTGGGGTTTCTCGAATTATTGGTGGTCCGATCTTAAATGTGTTATTTTCATGTCACAATCTTACTAGAAGTGCATTGACGAAACTTGTTTGATCATATTCATCTCTTTAGTTGATACAATGATTTAAAGACGAAGCACGTTAACTTAGGCCTAGATCATCTTTCTTAAGCTTGATCATTAGAACATTACAAGTTAAATGTATTCGTCAGTGACCACAGCTTTAATGTGCTTGCGAAAAGTCTGAAGGGCGGTCGGTCGGTCTTAGCCTCTAGAGTCTAGATACTGTGAGAAAACATTATCATCTTTCTCACTCTTTAACAAAAATGTATCTTAAGAACATCTCAAACACATTGCGCGTGCCATCACAGATAGTGAAGTTTCGTTGATCTAAGGTCGAAGAAGAAAATAAAGGTATATGTATGTAGGTCCGTATTAACTATAATTTGACATATCTACGATCATTATTAGACGCAGATTCTAGATGAGTTTAAATTATTTTATGTTTAATCACTACTACGTAAATACAGGGATCGATTCCAACCGACCAAGTCCAAGATAATGAAAAGTCCAGAGAGGTCCGATTCCGTTATCGACCTACCAATAACAGATTCTTTTTGTGCAACGACAAATTGTAGAATGAAACCTTGAAGTTTATTGATTATGGAGATTATTAGGGTTTAAAATATTTGGAGGGAAAGGAGTTGAGTTCTGAAAAGAGGCGCAAAGTTTTTTTTTTCCGGAAACGCCAAATTATTTGGCAAATTGTGTCTTGAAAAACTAAATGATTTAGCTAATTTGAATTAAACTTTTTTTTCGAAAATGCCAATAAATTCGGAATTTTTTAAATAAATGTTTTTTTCGGGTAAATGCCAAATCATTCAGCTATTTTAAATAAATACGTTTTTCGCGTAAATGCCAAATCATTTGACATGTTTCAATTCAACGCCAAATCATTAGGATATTTTGAATAAATGCTTTTTTCGGGTAAATGCCAAATCATTAGGCAATTTTGAATAAATGCTTTTTTCGCTTAAATGCCAAATCATTTGGCATGCTTGAATTCGAACCCAAATCATTCGGCAATTTTGAAATACATTTTTTTTTCTCGTAAAAGCCAAATCATTCAGCAATTTTGGAATAAATGTTTTTCCTCATAAATACCAAATCATTAGGCATGTTTCCATTCGATGCCAAATCATTCGGCTATTTTATAATAAATGTATTTTACCCATAAACGAGAAATCATTTGGCTTGTTTATATTCGACGTCAAATAATTAGGCTATTTTGGAATACATGTTTTTTCTCGTAAATGCCAAATCATTCGACTTTTTTGAATAAATGCTTTTTTGCATAAATGCCAAATGTTTCAATTCGATGCCAAATCATTCGGCAATTTTGAATTTTTTTTCTTTAAATAAATGCGAAATAATTCGTCATGTTTCTATATGATGCCAGATCATTCGGCATTTTTGAAATAAATGTTTTTTTCTGGTTAATGCCAAATCATTCGGCTATGCCTATCCGCATAAATGCCAAATCATTTGGCATGTTTCCATTCGATGCCTAATCATTCGGCAATTTTGAAATAAATGTTTTTTCACGTAAATGGCAAATCATTTGGCCTGTTTATATTCGACGCCAAATCATTCGGCAATTTTGAAATAAATCTTTTTTCTCGTAAATGCCAAATCATTTGGCTATTTTAAAATTAATGACTTTTTCCCATAAACGCCAAATCATTTGACTTGTTTATATTCGACGGCAAATTATTCGGCATTTTTGAAATAAATGTTTTTTTCTCGTAAATGCCAAATCATTCGGCTATTTTGAATAAATGCTTTTCCGCGTAAATGCCAAATCATTCGGCTATTTTAAAATAAATGTTTTTTTCACGGAAATGGTAAATCATTTGGCATGTTTCATTTCGATGCCAAATCATTCAGCAATTTTGAAATAATTTTTTTTTTTGTAAATGCTGTATCATTTGGCTTGTTTTATATTCGATGCCAAATCATTCGACTATTTTTAATTAAATATTTTTTTCGCTTAAATGTTATATCATTCGGCTAGTTGGAATTTAATGTTTTTTTTCCCATAAATGCCGAATTATTCGGCTATTTTGAATTAAATGTTTTTTCTTGTAAATGCCAAATCATTCGTCTAGTTTTAATTTAATGTTTTTTTTTTTCTTAAATGCCAAATCATTAGGCATGTTTCAATTCAATGCCAAATCATTCGGCTATTTTGAAATAAATGATTTTTTCACCTAAATGACAAATCATTTGGCTTGTTTATCTTCGATGCCAAATAATTCGGCTATTTTGAAATAAATGTTTTTTTTTTCATACATGACAAATCTTTTGGTATGTTTATATTCACTGCCAAATCATTCGGCTTGTTTGAATCAAATGTTACATGAGAAAAAGATTATGGACTTATGTCAAATGTTACATGAGAAAATATCTAGACAAAGATATGATCAAAGAATATTAATGTGTAAGAAGAAAATAAGTACGTAAGAGAGTCGACAAGCATAATTTCAAATTAAAAAATCAAATTGAGGAAAACGAGCGAATCCCGGTGACTGCATTGATGACTACGAATATAAATTTCAAGTACATTAATTGTTTCTTAGACTTGTAATCACATTTTTTTTTATATAATTTGGATGATACGATGTCCCTATAACGTTATCAAAGTAGGCAACATGGCCACTAAGTTAGTCATCTCATCTCAAGATCAGTATCGCCAAGGTTTTTGGGAGCTGCATGGCGAGGTTGGAATCAAATGGCTAGTCCTTGTTTGAGCGAACCAGTTTAATCAAAGGCTTAAAATCAAATGAAATCAATACCAAATATGGATGTTTCAGATGTTACTCAACATTTCAATCAGAATATAACCTTTTACTTAGGTGCAAGTCTTAAGCCACGAATCCAGTTTATTTGTCAAAACACCATCACCATTTTGAAGTCCTGCGTATAATAATTACATTTGCCTGCAAGGCTGGAACAGTATGTATCGTTGACGATGAAGTAAACAGTAAACACGCACCATCTAATTAGAACCTAAACGAGTAAAAAATAGGTGGCGCAGGTTAATTATGGTTGAATTTAGCAGACACCGTATTAATACAAGTGATTTATTGCATGCGTTGGCTTATTAAACCCACTACTGTCTAAATGTCTTTTCTATTAAACTAATTCGGCTCATACGGCGCACCTAAAACCCACTGCCGCCTTCAATTAAATTTTCAAAAAAAAAATTGATTCTCTACTACCAGGTCTACCTTTTCCTTTTAATAGTTTGATTCTCTCATGAAGTTGGAGTTCAAATTGAGATTTTTTTTTTATGAAGATGGGGGTTTAGTGAACATTAGTTTAGTTTTGATTAATGCAAAAAAAAATAAAAAAAATCGGGGGTTATGTTTTTACTCCTAAGACGCATCCCAAAGTACCCTAATACTCAAATCCTGGCTTCACCCCTGGTCATGTCTATGGTCATATCCTCCTTGTGTAGGCTTACAATGACAAGAGTGTGAGTTAGGAAGAACGTACCTCTCACCAATATTTGCATGACTAAACAGCTTATTCAAAAGTTACTTCGATCATACATGTATGTACTCTTTTATGACTAAACAGTTAGACCAGTACGAATTGAGATAATGGAGGAAACTAAAATAATGTATAAGATTGCAATATTTTCTCAAAACTCAATAGTGCACCTTTCCTTGCGTTTTCTTTCGAGCTACGGGACTTCCCTAACTTTGGATTGGCGAAGGTGTTTTGAGGTATTCCAGTGAAAATGTACACAGTATGCCTCTTCACATGTCTTTGAATTATTCGAATGAATTCATACTCAGCATACAGCTCCAAACGTCACGGAGCAAACCGAAAATATCGCTCTGTTGTCGAAAAATCACCGAACTTAAAACTGCTTCCTTCATTTCTATTGAAGATTTTTTATTTTCTTTTGTAAGTATTTTTCTCGACTTTATTTTGCCGTGTATCGTATTAAAGCGGAGTGAACTTTCGTCAATAATTGTTGCAAACTTAGACTCGGATGTAGGATATCAATTTGGTGTAATCTCCTCTCCAGCAGATAATCCAAAACTAAAAGAAAGCTAAACATGTCATATGCCACCTCATCACTAACCTGTTTCAAGTCACCATCGTCATGTCTAATCATGCTTTTGTTTCATCACGTACAATCGTATATCAATCGTATATCAACCGTATACAAATACCATTATGTTACATGCATGATGCATGCAAACAACATACATACATAGAAGGTGGTGTTTTATTTGGCAGGTTTTAAAAAGGATCTAGCATTTATAGGGAAATCTATTAGGGTGGCAGACTATTGTACATCTATATACAAAACAATTAAATTACGAACTACAGCAGTGCAGAAAGGGGGGTCCACTGATATAGCCAAATTTAGTAAAGACAAGTCCTTTGTTCCCTCCCTGACCGGCTGACTGCTAAATATGCTGAAGGCCATCAGAATAAAATTTTACTTTTTGACTTGGTGGTACATTTTAATCAATGACCTTCAACCAATTTAAGGTAGTGTTTAAAGCACTAGTGGTGTGAGTTGGGTTAGGTTTAACCACCTAGAGTTTACGGACGAGCTGAGATTACAAGCTTGGTACGTGCTGCACTTAAGCACGTGTCTCAAGTAAGGGTCGTTTGTGTTTTTTTTGCCTCTGAGTCAGAGTATGAGTAAAGAGAAGAAAAAAAAAACTCATACTCAATTTTAAGTGAAAAAATTTAAGTCTGTGCAACAAAAGAACGCCTCTAAGTGCGATGAGTTAGTCCAAATCATTGAGCAGACTCAAACTAAGACCTTTGAGTCTTACTTGGTAAAAAAATAACGCCACCTAAGCATTTTGATTCGTCTACTTCAAGATTCAATGCAAACTAACTTTCATTAACTTATCAACAAGATTACAATGCTTTAGTTCCAACTCGGGTGTATAAAATTCATTTCCTCTACAATATAGCTATTAAGTAAATAGCTTACAACCAAAATGAAACATTATAGTTAGAGACGAAACGTACTCTCCCCAAAGACTAACTTAAACTCTACGAAAATTAACAAAACTTTGTATAAGGCTTTATTACATCATAGAGATTCTATTTACAAAATATTTGGTTGATACGCTGAGGCGTTACATTCACCCCTGTTCAACTTGGAGACGTCCTCGTTGACTTCTTCTTCGTCTACTTCATCTTATCTTTCTTCTCCTATTTTGGCTTCAATCTTCCTGAGTCGGGTCAGCAAGGAATGAGAATCACGGTGCTCACAACTTTCTTATGCTTCTAGCATGTCATTTCACTTCACTAGGTACTCGTATATTTCTTCCTTACTGTCGGGATCAACATAGGTCACTCTGTGGGCAATAACATTCTATGGAACTTGGTATGAGGTGACTGGCTTGTGAGGAATCTAAAGTGTAAGTTGGGTTAGGTTTAACCACCAACAGGGTCACTCGCCAGGATTTATCCTGACTAAATCCAGCATGTGGGTTGGCGAGGTTTTCATGTGCCCCAAGAATTAGTCAGGCAAATGGTGATAAATTATGAACTCAGATCATTGGTCGTTGGAGCTTTTCTCATGGTTAAACGTGGCTGCACAAATAGCTCCTGAATACCCCAAGTTATCCTTGCACGCCTGAATTCCTAGCTCTGCCGCTGGGTATGTAGCCGCATGCATTCCAAATACATAAGAACATTTACAACGGCTAGGTTAATTATGACGTGGCAATGTGGATTCCAAAATCCGCCCTCTTCTCAATAAATTAACCTCCCAGCAACTAGGTTAAAAATCTACGTGGCAACCTATTTTTCACCTTGAGGGTGGATTCTCCACCCTCTTGGTGGTGGATTGATGTCGTGCAGTTCTGAACTGCGCGTTGGGTAATGGACGCTTCAGATAGATACATGTGGCCAAATCTACTAGTAGTAGGCCCAGGGTAGATTTTTCAAAAAATATTTTCTTAGTTATCTATCAAGTTTCCTGTATATTCAGAACCCTTCTCTTTGGTAAAACAGGTTACCAATCCCTCTCCCAGTTATTTATATACGAGAAACTTGATACATGTGGCTCACAATTCTAAACTGCGGAGAGTGATATTCACCTTGATTTCGATATCAACTACTGTGAGGTGGATTGAATTCACCCTGATTTTGGGCAAATCCACCCACCTTATTGCTGTAGATGCTTTAATTGATAAAATCAAATTTGCCAAAAAAATTACCAATTAGTAAATTTAATGGCATTGTTCAAGTGTTCAACACATTCAACTCAGGTTTAGTCAATCGCAAATTAAATCAATTTAATTATTGAATCTAACACCACTTAGATTGGTCTGCCATTGCTACACCTACACTAATTAAACCAATATAGCCCCCTTAGTGGCTTAGTCCACAGAAGCTTACTGCTCACCTAACCTAATAAGACCTAACAAATGATTTATTTCCTGTAATCACCTGTTTTAGACCTCCATCATTCAACCTCTAAATTGCCTTAGAACTTGTGTTAGTGTACGATCATTGGCTCTAACTTAAAGGTGCAACCATTGGAGATGATCTAACATTTTAAATACCCCCAAGTCAACTCCATCTTGACTATGTATATGTGTATAGTGATTGTATGATGACATGTAGATGGCATAAATGAATAAATAGTATTTATTTAATAAAAACAAGAACAAGGGTGTAATAAATCGAGAGGCGCATGCAAAACCCTCATGATTCTGTCCTCTCTGACCTACACAAACTTTTCCATGCCTTTGCTTTTATTTTCTTAAGTTTCGGATTCCCATATACGCATGAACTTACCTTCCAACTCAATTGTCCCTACTTTACCACTCAATTACCTCACTTGCCATATACTTTTGTTTCTTCCTTCTTTTCTCTTGTTTCTTCTCACATGGGCTCCAATGCCACTGACAAAATGTTGATTACAATGGGATCCTTAAGAGCATATGCTCCAGTCTCCCAAATAGTAACCAATTTTGAGTTTCCTCCAGCACTTCAGGTTAGATTAAACCAGTCATAAAAAGCCACATGGCAAGAGAGAGGAGAGAGAGAGAGAAAAATAATAATAATGCCGCCCATATTTAAAAATAGAAAGATGACTTGTCTCAATCTGGGGCGTCTATTTTGCTGTGCAGTAGAATTACGTGGCATTGAAAAAAATGAAAATCACCATGCGAGTCTCTAAACTGACCCTCAGGATGGGTGGTCAGTTTAGAGAAGACCCAACTGATGGGTGGTCAGTTTGAAAGTAAAATAAAATGGGTTGTCTCTACTTAAGCAACCCATGCTGCTGCTGCATATGTTCTAATTGTCAATGTTACGTCTGCCTCATAGGAAAATTTCAGGCGAATACGTAAATTTACATTTTCTTTTATCTATACGTAAACTGAAAATAAATATCTACCAAGTGTTCTCAAATCATGCGTATCGGTTACATGTTAATAAAAACGCTTCGTCAGTTAAAACGAGAAAGTAACTGAATAGAGGAAAAAAAGAAGAAGGAATAAACATTAATTTTGTTTCCAGATGAACTCACGAGAGACACGTCTCACAGCTGTTCACATGTAATATTCTAAAAATAATGTAATGAATTAGCGCTTTGCGCGTGACGGAAAAATCTTAAACGCACTTGAATTTAATGCAACATTTCTCTCCACGTGTCTCACTATCTCAGACTCCTAAACCATCAAATTTACGTGAGTTTGTTTTAAATTGATTCCATCAACGCTTCTGTCCACGTATAGTTATCTATCTCGCGAGTCATACTTAATTACATTGACATTTTTGCCCTTCGAGGGCAAAAATGTGTCTGGCTAAGTTCCTGTAATTCACAAGCGACAACGTAGCCCACAACATCCGTGTTAAATTAGTAAAGATATGCCAAAAAATTAGCGTACAATTTGTCTTACATACTCATAGATTCTTCAGCATCTTAAACAAGGTGTAAGTTTGTCCGAGTTTAGGTAAACCTGGACACCTTCTACTCCAACATGCAACATGTTGTGAGTTGGTAACACGACACACATAGAACCCAACAGTCGGTTTGCATGTCGCAACAAACTGAAAAACCGCAACACTTCTAATCAATCCCTAATCTCTCAGTCTCAGTCCCAGACCGGCTCAGTTCGTCGCCGCAGTGTTCCAAGGGCAATTTCGTCATAATATTATGAGTCACACTTGGCGCCAATAGAGGGTAACCCTTGGTAAATACACTAGTTCCAAAAGAGCAGTTCAGTCCAATTATGTCTTATTTAAAATTTTAACGCCATTTTATTTCTTTCACTGTAAAAGAAAGCTCAACAGTACTGCCCAAACCAAAACAAATCAAAACAAAACAAAAAAAAACAGAGAGAGAGAGAGAGAGAGAGAAAAAACCCCAAATGCTCTCTTTCTTCTTTAAATCACTGTTTTTGCTCCAAATCTCCCAATTCAATTAAACAATTTTAGCCCCAATTTTCTCCATTGTTTCTTGTAGATTTCAAGCTCTTGCTTTGGTTAATTGATTTCTCTGTCTTAGAGTGAGGAGAGAGAGAGAGAGAGAGAGATGTTTCAGAGATTAGGGACGATAGTAGAGGCTAAAACAAACCCTAAGATCTGTTGTTGTACTTTATGGTAATTAAAGGCTTCAGATATTCAGAAATTAGTACAAAATATTCGTTTTTTGTCGAGTTTTGCTCTTGATTTGAGGTCTGATAAGAGTAAAAGTGTTGAAGATTCCTTTTGGTTTTAACTTAAAATCGAGGTTTTGACGAGTTTTTTTTTCGGGTTTGAGATTCAAAGATCTGGATATTTAAGATATCTGAGATATCTGAGATATATTTGATTAGGGTTTGAGATTTGTGAGATCATCTACTATACTACTACTACTACTACTACTACTAAGAGTTGAAACAATGATGGTTGTAACATCATGCAAAGATGGCAAATCTGGTTTGGATAACGGGAAATATGTCCGTTATACGCCGGAGCAAGTCGAAGCTCTCGAAAGGGTTTATCATGAGTGTCCAAAGCCGAGCTCGGTTCGTCGACAACAGTTGATTAGAGAATGCCCCATTCTCTCTAACATTGAGCCCAAACAGATCAAAGTTTGGTTTCAGAACAGAAGGTATTATTATTATTATTATTATTATCATTATTTTTATGTGTAAAGATTGCATTTTTATATCCAGTTTTAGGCAAAACATAATATATTTACTTGTTAGGTGTCGAGAGAAACAACGGAAAGAGGCGTCGCGCCTTCAAGCTGTTAATAGGAAGCTTTCGGCTATGAACAAGCTTTTGATGGAGGAGAATGATAGGCTGCAGAAGCAGGTGTCTCAGTTGGTGTATGAGAATGGATTTTTCCGCCAACAGACGGTAACGAATCGTATTTGCTTATATTTGTTAGTCATATTAACATTTTTGTGCTGACATTTTATTAATATGTTATGAATCAGATGGGCATATATATTTTAGCAAAATTAATGCAAGTATAATTAGTTAATGTTGCATTGGTTTATTTATTTATTTTAAAAATAGTGTTTTTGAGCTTAGATACTTGTATTGTTGCAGACAACCCTTGCTACTACAGACACAAGTTGTGACTCGGTGGTGACGAGTGGTCAACACCATTTGACGCCTCAGCATCCGCCAAGGGATGCTAGCCCTGCAGGGTGAGTGGGGTGACGAGTGGTCATTTTCAGTATTCTTCTTGTGGTTTGTTGTATTATGAGTGATATATGTTAATTTTATCTATTGTTTTTTGTCTAGACTTTTGTCCATTGCAGAAGAAACTTTAACAGAGTTTTTATCTAAGGCTACTGGAACTGCTGTAGAGTGGGTCCAAATGCCTGGGATGAAGGTTGTTACTCTCTTCACTTCTTTCTCTCTTTTGTCTAGTGATTTATATTTTAGTATATTGAAAATGAGGGATCTTTGTGATTTTGTCCTTTTATTCTTCTGTGGGGAGTCTTGGGACTTTTGTTGGACAGAGAATACCCCAAGAATCCATGTGAACAGCTAGTACATTGTAATGATAATAGTCTATTTTTAATGTTTTCGTGTTCCGAATGAATAGTTTAAGTCTATTTTTTACATATTTCTCTTTCTTCTCTGATAACAAATGTGATAGCCTACGAGGTACCAGACAAATAGAATGATTTTGCAAGGAGTAAAATGAAATTCTTGATAGGCTTTTTAGCTAATTTAAATTGGACCCTTTACTCATGGAAAGGGGGTTTATGTCTCAATACTTGGTGTAAATTAAACGTCTCATCTGCCCACAAACATTTACACGGATAAATTAAATAATTCATCTGAATATCTTAGCACTGAGCATTTAGACTATGAAGTACTATGCTTTCTGGTGTCGGCACACAAGAGAGTATAGACTTGGTCACTGTGCATTTGTATTTGGCTTGAGTCTAATTCTAATCTGCTTTATCTTCTGATTTCCACAGCCTGGTCCGGATTCCATTGGAATCATTGCTATTTCTCATGGTTGCACTGGAGTAGCAGCACGAGCCTGCGGCCTGGTGGGGCTTGAACCCACAAGGGTAAGTTCTTCATGTACTTTTTGTCATTTTTTTGTTCCTTTCCTTTTATTTCTATCTGAAACTACTAGTCAACCAACTGTCTGAAAACTCAATGATCTAAATTCAGGTTGCGGAAATCCTCAAAGATCGGCCTTCGTGGTTTCGCGACTGTCGATCTGTGGATGTGCTTAACGCGCTGCCTACTGGAAATGGTGGAACCATCGAACTGCTTTACATGCAGGTATGTATCGACATTGTGTCAAGGCCTTTCATTTAGGTTTGGTGACTTTATACTGTCTTTAGGAAGTCCTGAAATTTTAGTTTACTGATTTAGCTATATGCGCCAACAACATTGCATCTGCTCGTGACTTCTGGTTATTGCGCTATACTTCTGTTTTGGAAGATGGTAGTCTTGTGGTATGCAACTCATGAACCTTTCATCCTTCTTTTTTCTGTTCTCATACTTGATTTTGTAGTTGATTGTGAGTATGACGTGATCAGGTGTGTGAAAGGTCACTTAGCCCGACCCAGGGTGGTCCGAGCATGCCACCGGTGCAGCATTTTGTTAGAGCAGAAATGCTCCCAAGTGGGTACCTGATAAGACCTTGTGAAGGGGGTGGGTCCATAATTCATATTGTTGATCATATGGATTTGGAGGTATGCAAAATTTCATCCCGCTTTTCATATTGAATAGTTACCCCCCAGTTCCACGATATTAAAATACCAAGAGTAAAACACTACCAAAGGAAAAAAATTCGCTCATCAGCCATGCAGTGTGCCTGAAGTGGTGCGTCCTCTCTATGAATCACCGACAGTACTTGCTCAGAAGACTACAATGGCGGTAGGAATGCCATTATATATGCATACTTGGATTCAGATATGATGTTCTATATGCATACTTAAATTTAATTACATAGGTATTTCTATGCTCTGATATATATATATATATATATACAAAAAAAGAGGAATAATAATTATATTACAACAGTCAACAGCCTTCTATTATGTTGGAGTTCATTAAAATAGTCCTTTTGGTACCGAATGGAGTATATGGTAGGATGGATGCACACCATTACGATATACTCCAACAGTTGTGGCTATACCTTATAAAGAAAATATTGTATTCAAGCATTATATTAATCAATCCAGGTTGCTAGGTATTGATTGTAATATTGTTTAATATATGTGCTGATTCGTTAAGCATTACCATATACTCCAACAGTTGAGGATATATCTTATAAAAAAATAAAATTGTATTCAAGCATTATATTAATCAATCCAGGTTGCTATATATTAATTGCAATATTGTTTGATATATGTGCTGATTCGTCAAGCGTTACCATATACTCAAACAGTTGTGGCTATATCTTATAAAGAAATATTGTATTCAGGCATTATATTAATCAATCCAGGTTGCTATATATTGATTGCAATATTGTTTGATATATGTGCTGATTCGTCTAGTTGATAGTATTGTCCTGTCCAAAGCATTGGTTGATTACACATGTTTCTTAAATATGCTATTAATCTGTCAATGAATAGGTAATGATATTTCTAGTGCAGAAACCTTCCAGTAGAAAGAGAATGCAGTACGTGCCAAAATGTGTTAAAATAATTCTCTCTCTACTGGAAGTCGGGCAATCTTTTTTACTGTTTAGATGTACTGATTGTCTATTATGTTTAAATTCATTCTATGGCATCCACTTACATATATATTTATTCAGGCTTTACGCCAGCTAAGGCAGATTGCTCAAGAGGTTTCTCAGCCAACGGTCACTGGTTGGGGCAGACGACCAGCGGCCTTACGATCACTCAGCCAAAGGCTAAGCAGGTGCGCCTTGACCTAATCTTTTAGCGATCTCCTTTGGATTATTAGTGGATTAATCAATGATACGAGTCTGGTTGATGCTGGTATGCAGGGGTTTTAATGAAGCGCTTAATGGCTTTACTGATGAGGGATGGACCACAATGGGGAGCGATGGCATGGATGATATAACCATCCTCGTGAACTTATCACCGGGAAAAATAAATGGTCAAAATACTGGGTTTGCTAATGGCTTTCCAGCTGTGAGCAATACTGTCATGTGCGCCAAGGCATCCATGCTTTTACAGGTTAGGCTACTTACTGTGTTAACTGTATAGTTAGTAAGATAACTATAGAGGGATATTTATATGGACATTTTCTTAATTGGTAAAGGGAAAATGAACTGCTCTTTTGATGATAAAATGAAATAGCAAGTAGAGTTGGGATCCCAAACCATCAGGATTGAAACAAATAAAGAAACTATCTTATAGGTCACTAACAGTTTTGAGAACTATGAAAACTAACTAAAGCACCGCCTTTTTATTCAAATCCATGCAACCTCACTAATGTCCCCCAAATCTCTTGATGGGCTTTATTGAATTAAACAATTCTGCAATAAATGGCAATTAGCAATTTTGGCATTTCATTATTCATTGTAGTTTTCTTAATACTATATCTTAGTGAATTAATGAATAGTTAAATAGTTTTTTGATCCTTCTACTTCTTTGTCACAGAATGTACCTCCTGCAATACTTATGAGATTCCTGCGGGAGCACCGATCAGAATGGGCTGATAGTAATATTGATGCTTACTCAGCTGCTGCCATCAAAGCTGGTCCATGTATCTTACCGGTGTCTCGTGTTGGTAATTTTGGGGGCCAGGTCATACTTCCACTGGCTCATACACTTGAGCATGAAGAGGCAAGTTATCTTACTTTCAAGTTTTTATTTATATTAATTGAAAACTATATTGTATTGATTTCTATTAGTGAGTACAGTAAACTCAATCTTAATTAACACCTTGCAAGTCACAAACCTCTTTATTTTAGGCTATGCCTCTCCGTCCCATTTCTAACGAAAGAATAATTGAATGACTACTTTTATTAATATTTGTCTAATAAATCTATGTAAATTTTCCTAACGAATGAATATTTGTAAACTCTTGCCTCGCTTCTGTTCTTGAGCCATGACCCTAGATCCCTATCCGTTTTCTCATATATCAGAAGATATTCTTCTTGAGATCCTTGTCAACGCCTTCTATAAAATGTGAGATGACCGGAAGTATACCAATGTCAGTATATCATCTTCTTTGAAGTTGCCCAGGCCAATTTTGTTTCTCAAGGTGTCGATCCTCTAAATTTAGTACCATCTCTGTCCCCTGGGGTTATGAAATTAACAAGATATTATTCTTTAATAGGGACTGAGCAACGGATGCCTAACCTCTAATGCAAATTAGGCTATTGATTTGACTGGAGCA
>JACGCM010002710.1:0-29467 GCA_014058105.1 Kingdonia uniflora
CAAATCTTTGTGATCTCCCTATTCGACCTCATCGATTTCCCTAATTAATTGATATTTCACACAGAACCATAATCATAATCTTGAGTATGATGGTCAAAGTCGGTCTCTATACTAAAAAGAACACCTCTATGACTTAAGGGGTAAACACTTTCAACAAGATTACTTATTCCTGACTAGTGCTACCGAGTTACTTTTTTATAATCAAATAAATCTCATGCTCTTTTGGGTTTTGAGAGTGTTAAAAGTTAAAACCAATTATCTCTTAATACTATCAAATTATCGTGATATTTTGGTGATAATTGATAAAATTTTTGATACATTAATAATTTTTTTTCTACAAACTTGGCATTGTGAACTACTTATAATATCAGAAAGTACCAAACCGACAAAAAAAAAACTTATATTTATCATGGGTATTTTAATCCATGATGATTCTTTAGCTATTACATCATCCAGGAAAACACCTAATTCAGAACAATAAGAAAGATATGGAGTTTCCAATTTAATGAAAATTTTAAAATAAAAAGTAAACTCCTAATAAAATTCTAAACACAAAAAGAAATCTATTTTTTTTTATTTTAATTAGAATTTTATAAATAGTAAACATGAAGGAAATATGGAGAATTCTCGTTTTGCTTTGAAAAACACGTTACACAAGCTTCAGCCTCGTACAACTTAGGTTTGCCGTTGACGCAGACAAGAATGGGGGGCTATCGCTAGTTTGAGTGAATACGAGGGTTAAAAGGATGTACAAAAAGTGAGGTCAATGTTAAGACGATGTACAAAAAGTGGGTTTTTTTTCTCTCAATTTACTTTAAAAAAAAAGTAGCATGTAGATGGTTTATAAATATTGCTTTAATAATAAAACACGTTTCCCATGCCTTACCGGATTCTAAAATTCAGCATTCTAAAATTCAGCATTCTAAAATGAAATCGTCAGCGGTTGCGTCACATCCGTTATATACAAAACTATCCAGTGGTATCATTTCTCTAGCTGTATCTTTCATCAAGATGATTTCAATCACCTTAGCGCAAATTTCAACCGTGATTTCTTACCAAATTCACCGAATATTGAATCACACCTAGAAATTAAAGACTTGTAAACATCTTGAAACTTTCAGAGTTTTATTTTTCAGAGCTGAATATGCATTTGATAATTTCAATACCTAAGTATAAGATTCTACATTTATTTTAATTTTCAAAATATACGGATTTTTTTTTAAAATCATTTTCCATTAATATCTACTTATCAATCAAACTCTCGTGAAACATTCTATGTTCTATTCTGATTTCTTCTCTTCCATCTCTATCAGAAGCAACTTGTGTCCCCAATACGACAAAACCCTGAGTCGACGCCATTTCTAATAAATTAAAGTAAAAGAAATAATTAGGGTAGCAACATCCAACAATTTATAATTTCCTAATCACAATTAGTTTACTATAATCCTAATACAACAATACAACAATAAACTATGAAACAGTTCAATTAGTTACATAGTAATTAATTAATCTCAACGAGGAGCTAAAGAGACTGTAAACTCAGTTGGAACTTTCATACTCTCTGCCCACTTTCTAGACTTCAAATAGAGGTTTGAAACCTTTCCCGCCACTCGCTTCATATCAGGTCTCTTCTCTGGGTCTACGTGTACGCAATCCAACCCTACACGTATCATCTTCTCCGCTACTTCCACCGGATACGAATCCCTAAGTCTCCCGTCAACCCACCTCCGTATCCTCCCCTCTTCTCCTTCAATCGCCTCCGCTGCAGTCTCAATCAACGAAACTTTCCTGTAAATCAAAACATGATAAAATATAATCAGGCCTGCATCCATAAGAAGTATTTTGTATTTGATAGGCACAATAAAATAAAAAATATAAACATCGCTAAAGGGGGTGTTTGTTTTTCAACTTGAAATCAACTGAATGGGTAGCCGACTAAACTCATTTAGCAGTTAAATGACTCGCCCATTTACCATTTTCATTTAGCAGTTCTCAGTAAAAACAGAACAGTTAGCATTCACCCTCATGGTGTACATGATACTTCTCAACGCTTGAAAAATATGTAGCTCGTTGCATTCTTAAGTCCCGATTTGGCGAGATTGTTACCGAAAACACAGCATGCGACTAATAATAACAATCAAATATTTTTGATTTAATTTATCCACAAATCCGACATTAGAGTATTTTGATTGTATATCTTTAGGATTTGTATTCTTTCATTAGTTTAGCGAGCGGGGATTAACACTTATTCAAAGGTAAATATATAGATCACCTAATATAATGTATCATTTGAGTAAGGGTTTCGTGACTTCCGTCACAATCGGACATTGTTGACCCCTTTTCTTATGTAAAACGAGCTAACAGCATATCTTCGGGTGTGCCAATCATTATGTTGAAATTTATTTTCCATTGTATTGATTTATATGTTAATGGTGTATCTTAAAATTACAATGTGATGAGTTATGATTCAGCGTATTGTTCTTCGCTCTATGTAAGCTCGATATACTCAATTTCAGCAAATCTCCCTGCCTGTTCACATAATGTTTTACTCTAGAGATTGTTGGGTTACACTCAAAACAGCGAAGTCATTCGAACGAATACTGCGGTGTTTGTTTTGTAAGTTCGTTTTGGAGGCGATGGTTTGTCTCGTGATGCATACTTTATTGATGACCTAATAGAGAGTCTATAAATAGAGTGTGAGTTCAAAGCCTCTGCAATGTGTGAGAAAGAGTTAGAAGAGAGAAAATAGAGAAATCTAGGGTTTTATTCTGGAGAAATTTATTGGATTTCTTTTTAGGGTTTATTGCTGGGGATTATCTGTAATGGTAGAGGTGAGATAGAGTGATCTCTAAACTTCTTGTAACCCTAATTGATAATAGATTCATCGTGCTTGTCGGAGGTGGTTTTGATCATTTTGTGTTTTCACCAAAAATTAAACCTTGTGTATGTGCTTATTGTTTGGATTGAATTCTCTGTGGTCAGATTTAGATCTTCAGTTCTTGCTCATCAAATTGCGTTTCTGCTTGCGATTTACCCCCTTGTTTTCTAACAATTGGCATCAGAGCGAGGTTTGGGGCAAGTAGAGAAGCAACATGGAGGATCTAAGTACTCTAACGCGATCAAATTTGATGTGGAGAAGTTCGATGGGAAGATTAATTTTGGATTGTGGCAAATACAAGTTCAAGATATCTTGATTCAAGGCGGGCTACTCAAGACACTGAAAGGGAAGTGATGAGCGCGTAATTATGACATTTTTAATATACCCGAACATGTATTTTAGTCGTCCATTATATTTAATTTTGGGTACTTATGTACGTTTGTTTAATTTTAGCTATTGGAGATGGATATTTGAAACCAAGCTCTTAAAGTCAAGTTAAAGTGTCTCCAGCAGTTCATAGCAAAAAGTCAAAGACACAATATATTTGGTCTCAAGATTGAAGAAATATATACACAATATTCTTGGAGAACAAGATCAAAGAATATATTGCATCAAAGATCTTTGAAAATATTTTATATTGAAGATATTTTTTATTGAAGATATATGCAAGAGTTTTCATGAAGAAATATCTCTACATCACTTAAGAGTATTATATGCAAGAATCTTAGGTGATTGGTTATAAAATTAGAATATATTATTATAAAAATATTCATTACAATTTAATGTATAATTTCTAAATTTGGGTTCCTTCTCCTATAAAAGAAACCCTTCCCCTATTGTAATTGGGCATCTCATACTGGAGTAAGTTTAGAAGAAATATCTTAGTTTTTATTTAATTGTCTTCTTCTTCTTTTTAGTTTAATTTTTTGTTAATGTCTTTATTAGTTGTTAATGCGATGAAGTCCGAGATGAGCGACTAATCTTCTAGCTAAGGCTAAGATGAAGCCTCTTATTGGATGAGCAATATGTGGTATTAATTAAGTTCTAATTAGTTTTCTCTTAGTACTTCATGATTGATAAGTTAGTGCATCATATCGAAGGCTTGACCATAGCTTCAGTTTGGTGTACGATAACTTTGGATATAAACAAGTGCTACTAACCGTATACTTGATTTAGAGATCTAAATAAGAGGAAATACTAGAGAACTCACTCAAGCCTAGCCATGGTTGCGTTGATAATTTTCTAAGACACTCTCTACCATTACTTAAAAGTATAACCACAAAATGCTTGACCATAGATTTAGTAGTTTATTTTACACATCGTATGTATCTTAAGACGAATATATGATGGGTGAAGATATTATGATCTAGTTGAATATTGATTAGTACTTTAAAAGGAAGAAGCTAAGTTCGAACCTTCTCTCTCTCTCATTAAGTTTTATAATTAGCTTTTATTTATTCATTTTAGATTTATCTCTTATAAAATCGTAATTCGGCCTAGAAAGTATTCGTTTTCCCAACCTTGTGGATTCGATTCCACTCATCCGTGCTACAATTCGATAACTGTACTTTGAGTGGTATTTTGCTAGAGGCTCTAAAACCTCCTATCATCAAACCTCTCTCTCTCTCTCACTTGAAATCACAGAAGCCATGAATGCAAGAGATAGTTTAGTGAGAGAAAGTGGTAGTTTTCAATTTTTGGTGGGTATTATGGGAATGTAAACTCAACGGGATGGACACTACGTCAACTTATATCACAAGTACCTTTTCTTGCATATCTAATGTAAACAGCTCTTAACGTCAGTCTGGATAATATGCTCACCTAGGAGTGATGCACCCAAAAGCTTCACAATGCCCATATGGTGACTCTTACAGATCAAATGAAACCGTTCTCGAAGCTCCTTCTCCTCTATCGTTCTTCGAAACCTTCGCTGGAACACCACACACGTCTTTCCCTCGTATCGTGCATCGCCATGACGAGGACGAGAAGCGTTTGGAGAGGAAGTTGTTGGTGTTGACACAGATTTCGGAGAAATTGTAGATGTGAGGGTTCTCTGGTAATGAGTTTTTGAGACTTGCGAGAGAAGTTTTGCTTAGAGATGATGATGATGATGATGAGGAGAGATGTAACTGGTTGAGGGATCTGTTGTTAAATTCTCTCAAAGTTCGAGGAGTTTCTATTGATTTCGTTGTTGTTGTTGATCGCGTCGTTGATCTTCGTGGTGGTGCTGTGTTGTTTTTTGTGTTCTGTTGCGAGCGTTTTCATCCTCGATTTACACATCAAACATGAGAGAGCGAGAGATAGAGAAAATGTCCAGATTTCGCAAAATAAACTTTAAATTGGCGAAAGATTATGAGATAAGAGAGAGATGATAATGTTTTTTTTCCTTTCTGAGACGCGATGGTGCTAAAATGCGCGGTGTATTGGATAGAGGAGAGTGGAGGAGGCGGTTAAGGTTGAAGAGGGAAGGAAAAAAAGCCAATGATAGCGCGTTTTTTTTTATCTTTTTGGGTGGAGAAAATGAGGAATCTTTTACTTTTTGGCAAAAAAAGTACGATGTGGGTGAGTAGGGCTTTGTGTTATGGGTGTGACACATAAGCCTCACTCGTCGTTGTTGTAGCGATTTGGAACCATGACTCAAGAAGCAGAGGTTTTGAGTTCGATTCATCACTAACAAAGTCACTCACAAGGATTTATTCTGACTAAACACGGCATGTTGGTTGGTGGGTTCTTATATGCTTTAGAGATTAGTCAGTAATGAATTATGAACCCGAATTGTAATGAACTATTTTCTAGGAGGTCGAAAACACGTCTTACACCAGTGAAATATAAAAAATTTAGATAGACTACCAGCTATAAACACAGAGTTTAGCGTAGAAAACCTTTAAATAGGTGACAAACCACGACCTCTTCCTGAGGATTTTGAAAGAGGGAGTTGTTTATAGAGTGCTAATCTATTGCATAGAGAGAGATAGATGTTTGTATGTGGTTCAGAGAGATCCTCAGATCTGATCTCCTTTTGTGTGTTCCTCTGCTTATTTATATTGGTCTCATAATACGACCGTTATGAGTTTTAATGAGGGAGGTTACAAACGTTACAATATTGATGAGTCTTCATGTAGGTCGAGTAACTCTTGTAACTGCTCCATAATGTGTCTTGAATGTGCCACGTGTTTCTTGATGAGGTCGGATGCTGAGACTTGAGCTTGAGTTTCCGAACTGACTTTGTATTCAGTCGAGCTAGAGCTCGAATATTGGCTTTAGGTCGAGTATTAGAAATAAGTCCATTACACGAATCACCCTAGTTTGCAAACGAAGAGAGGGCGTCATACGAGTTGTATTATTTGTGAGAAATAATGACACTTGATGAAGAGACGGTGGAACCAAAAGTGTGGAAGATAATGAGAGTTGGATGAAGAGATAGGGAACCACAGAGGGGAGGAAAAGTCATACTCACTCACCAAAGTTGCATATGATGTATAATTTTGTTTAACAAAAGTCCAATTTGAATTTGGGCCCACTCCGAAATGGGTCGGGGTTATATAGTAGAATTTATTCGACTTGACCCGACGGTTTTGTTTGGTTTGGGTCTTCTTCTTTTTTGTCCTATTACAAACCACACGAAATGGGCAGCCAACACAAGGTTAACAGTCGGATATATGCATGTTTTCGGATCGGATTGAAAATGGGGGTGATCGAAATTTTTCTGATTTTTTTTCGGAACTATAACAATGGATCCGAATCCGAAAAATTCGGATTAAATCGGAATATTGTTCGGATTAAATCAGATCGGAGGGTATTCAGATTAAATCAGAATATTGTTCGGATTAAATCAAATCGGAGGGCATTCGGATTAAATCGAAATATTGTTTGAATTAAATCGAATCGGAGGGATATTCAGATTAAATCGGAATATTGTTCGGAGGGTATTTGGAAAAATCGGATCAAATATTGTTCGAAAAAATCGGATCGGAAATTTCGGAATAGCAGAAAACTATCCGACTTCGATTTGAAATTTTTTGAAAAAATTCGGAAATCGGAACTGTAAAATAAGGTTTTGAAATCAAAAAAATCGGATCGGAAATTAGAAAAAATCTGAAGTTCGGATAAAAGTTGCAACCCTAGTCGAACATGATCATTTCTATATGTGATGATGAACAAGTTCTTAGACTCAATGGTGTAGATTATGATTTTCAACGCTTGAAAACTAATGTTGAGGCCTTGCCAAAATTCAAGTTTATTGCATTCTTAAGCATATGTAGTGGACTCTCTATATTGCAAATAAGTCAAATTTAGAGAGCCAAAATTAGTAAAACACTCTACACCTCGACTCACCATCTAAAAGTCATTTTGACTTGAGTCATCCTCATTCGGCAAATTTGACGATTGGTTTTCACTCGCCAAAACTCGAAGTTGTAACAAACTCTGATGATGTGGCAATCTCCCCGCCAATTACTTAAAAGAAAACCAAATTTTGAGAGAAATCTCTCGTTTTTAAAAACCTCATTCAAAACCCTAAAAGTTTAGCAAGAGGCATATCTCTTTCAAAACCTTGAGTCCAAGATCTTCGGTTTGTTTTTAGCTGCCTTTGTGATCCCTTCTGCAAATCTATCTGGCTTGAAAAGGTGAGCATCTTCTCCCCATATTTCAGGATCATTGTGAGTTACCAGACATAGAATAACCAATTCAATATCTGCTGGAAGAAGTAGATCTCCTAATCTTATTTCCCTTGAAGCTGTTCTAGTCATGCCAAGAACTGGAGGGTATAACCTGAGAGTCTCATTAATTATCATTGTCATCTACACAAAAGGAGAAATTGGTATTATATATTGGGAATATTTACAATGCATGATAATTAGTGCTCTTAAATTTACCACCATTAAAGTATTAAAGTTAGTTTAAGTTATTAAGAAATCACTACTTATGAAGACCTATCTCTTCTTCTTTTTTTCAAAGTTTGAAGGCTAATCACAAGCTTACCGTTCAGTAAATTTGTATTTAAGTTTCATGTTGTGAAGAAGCTATCTGATCCGTAAAGTTTATGCATGGTTCATAATTTTTTCGTATGTAAGATAATATCGGTATTTTTTGTAGTAACTTGGTAGTTGTTTACTCTGAATGTTTTTTCTTACATTTTATTGTTTTTTCGGTATAAACATTTTATCTATGAAAGTTTAACTTACCGTTTTCAACTTTGCAATGCCGTTATCATATGGAGCAGGATTTTTTCCTCCAAACAACTCTATTACTTCCTTGCCTTTTCTTGCCAATATGTGTGGATGGCTAAAAGAAACATGGTCCATGCAAGTGAAGTCGATGTGGTTTCATGCCCAGCGAAATAAACTGTTTTGCATTCATCAATTACGTCTTCTATGGAAATCTTTTTCTTGTCATCAGTGCCCTGATGTGCTTTATAAGGAATTCAAGATAGTCGCAGCCATCTTCTTCTGAATCTCCATTTTAATAAGAGTATTTTTAGAGATTGCAACTTTGATTTTGACTGAAAAAGCTAAGATTTTGGCGGGAGAAAATTTGGTGGATGAAGAGATTTTAGGAATGGCGGGAAAAAAAAATAATTTGTTTAAGAAGAAAAAAATTGACGTGTAATTTTTGGTGAACAAAGTTTGAGGAGTCCAATGTAAGGAAAAAATATATTTGACTTTTATTAGTTGTTGAAGCCTACTTTGACGACTAAAATTTAAGGAGTCGACTACAGATGCTCTAAGTCCTCCTATTTGGCGAAGACTGTTACTAAAAAATACTTTTTTTTCTTATACACGTGACTAATAACAAGTCAAATAATTCGCGATAAATGAATTTATCCACAAATCTGACATTAGAGTATTTCTGAATTGTATGCTGATCGTTATACTTAATCCTCCATATTATAAGGAACCGGGCAATATATATGTTTAGGATTTGTATTCTTTCATTAGTTTAGCGAGCGGGGATTATACATGTGTTATTCAAAACCTCTTAAATATATAGATCACCTTCAGGATGCCATAATGTATCATTTGAATAAGGGTTTAGTGACTTTCGTCTCAATCGGACATTGTTGACCCCTTTTCTTATGTAAAATGAGGTAATATGCACATCTTTGTGTACCAACTGCAGTGACTTATTTCCAATACTCGACGACCTAAACCCAGATTTTGACCTTCAGCCCGATTGGATGTAAAAGCCAGTTCTAAAACTCAAACTCAGGTATCAACATTCGACCATCACGCATTTACTCGACCTCATCAACAAACACGTAGCGCATTTATGACACATTATGGAGCAGTTACAAGGAATAATAGTTACTCAAGCCGTTACTCGACCATTATGAAGACTCATCAAAACTTGATATTGTAACGTTCCTCTTTAAAACAAATAATGGTCATATTATAAGACCTATAAATAGGACCAGAGAGCTACAAGTTAAAGAAAGCTTCTCTGACACCTTCTGAGACCTTTTCTACATCTCTCTCTCTATGTAATAGCTAGCAAACATCTATAAACATCTCTCTCTTTCTAAAATCCTCAGGAGAGGTCGTGATTTTTAGTCTATTCAGAGGTTTTCCATGCTAAATCTTTGTGTTTATAGCTATTATTTCATCAACAACATTCTCAATTTCTAGGGTGTAAGGCACTATCTTAGGTCAATACAAAAATAGGCTATTACATTTGGCGCCGTCTGTGGGAATCACAACGATTAGCCAATGCTTAAAAATTGAACCATACACTGAGCTTGAATGTTTGAGGTTCCCGTTCCTCTGCTTTTCTCTCCTATATAAAAGTTGATCTCTTTCTTCAGATTCAGATTCAGATTATGATAAAGCTCAACATTTGCGTATGATCTACGATTCAATGGGCTTCTTCATCAACAACTGTAAGGGTCTATTTCTAATCCTCGTACTGAGTACGATATTCGACCACATATAACTCGAATTAACGTGCTGACAACAGTCAAGAGATAAAGATAAGAAGGTCTTGACATACACGCCCTCATCTACAGTTTAAAGATATTGAAGCATTCTGTAAATTCACACTGCAGAAGATACTCCTCCGTTCATCAAACAGCTCGTATGCATACGAGCTCCACAAGAGATCGTATCTTCTCCAACGGTCTGAAGTTACAGCTAAGACTATTAAGAAATCCGTTACAGATCAACAAATATCAGATATCAAGACGTTACAAAAATCTCATCAAGATTCATCAAGCTCAGACGACCATAACGTATGTCTTTAATGTAACCAATGGTCGTATTATAAGACCTATAAATAGAGACCTGGAACTCAGAATCCAGGACGGATCGATTGCTAGGTTCTTACACAAACCACTTAGAGAAGATCACCTCTACCAAAAACTCTGTGATATTAATACTTCTCTCTGTAATAGCTAGTAATCTCAATTAACATCTTTCTCTTTCAAAAATCCTCAGCAGAGGTCTTGGGTTTTAACCTATTTAAAGGTTTTCCACTCTAGATATTGTATTATTTACCTCCGTTCTTAACCAATATCATACATTTCAAGGGTGTAAGGCATTGTTTTCGTTCTCTTCGAAAATAGGTTATTACATTTGGCGCCGTCTGTGGGAACGAAGATCATACTCAGCGTTCTCTTTTCCAGAATTTGATTTTCAAATTTTTGACGGAAACCAAGAAAATTACTTTCCTTACGTTGCCGAAGGAGCGACGGATTTTTGAACTGCCATGGTCTAAGAAACCGAGAAGCGAATAGAACTCGAGAAGCAGGTTGCAAGCATGCAAGGCGTAATCAAAGTTCTTCTAGATCAACAACTAGCCAATTAGAGACCTCAACCTACAGGATCGGGACTCTCAGTCCGAGGTCGATTGGGAGATTGAGGCAAAAGGCTATCACTTTCAGTTCAACCTGCAGGCGATCTAAGCCCACAACTACCCACTGAAGTGGCAGGCGATCTACAACAAGAGGAGCAACACAGAGACATACTTCATCTTCCCCGCGTTTTAGCTCTTGATCGTTTGGGCAAAATAATGGGAGAACACAATCCACAAGTCCACAAGGAGTACGAACATCAAGACGATCTGTCACATCTCAACAACATCTTACTCTAGAGCAGGTGGACAAACCCATCAAGGAGTTTTTAGACGCTCAAATACTCAATGGAAAAAGAAGCTACACAAAAATTCAGAAGAGTCCATTGGCGCAGGAGTTACTTGATGAAGAAGTATCAGCCACTTTTCATACTCCGAAGATTTAGAAATACAAATGAGGAGACCCTGTGGACCACGTACAGGAGTTTCAAGATTCTTTGGGACTACATTCGATGTCCCACCACATCCTCTGCCATCTTTTTCTGACTAGCCTAAAAGGCGAACCTTTACGATGGTTCCACTCTCTCAGTAAAGGCTCCATCTTGATGTTCGACCAACTTCGTGAACTGTTCGTCAAGAATTATTCGCACAATAAAGAAAATGAAGAAACCCTTTTCTCTTTGTTCAGCCTCAAGCAGGCCTAAGGCGAACGATTGGAGGCGTTCACGAAAAAAAATTTTGTGCTAGCTCGAAAAATCGGTAATCTCGACCAGAAGATCGCTATTTAGTCCTTCACCAATTCTCTGCTCATAGAGAGTCGAGCTAAAGAACATTTGATCCTCAAAAAGCCGCCAACATTAGAGGATATGATTGAGAAGGTCAATAATTTCATCGACCTTGAAAGATTAACTGTAGAGAAGTCGAAGCCTCAGAGCTCCAACCCCTCGAACAGGAATCCCCCCGACGAGCGCACTCACGAGAGCAACAAAAGCTACGGAGGCGATAAGAAGCGTTACAAAACCATTGATGACCGAGGTCTTCAAGGAAATAAGAGGCCACCACCACCTATGCCAAAGCTGAATACTACCATAGCGAGTCTGTACACGCTACTTCAGAAAGACGAGCTCTTCCAGACTCCTAAGGATCATACACCAATAGAAGGCAAACCATACTGCATACATCATAAGATATAACATCATGACGCGGAAAAATGCCTTTCACTCAAGTACATCCTTCTGGACATATTTGCAAAGGGTCGGATGCTCAAGTACATAATTGATGTTGAGAGTTACAGAATCGGCAGTTACAAGACTGGCGGCATAATCGCACAGGTCGATGAGACGAATAAGGAAAAACATTTGTACCTCATCGAAACCCAGATAGTCAACACGTCCAACAGAATCAAGTGTAGACGCATTGGTGAGTGTCACGACCTCACAATGGTGGATAAGAACGCTCATTTATTACCAGAATCTAGCAATCAGCGAGCTGGAATACCATTTGAAGACTGTGATGTACGTCATGTCACATTTCCACATCATGATGCCTTAGTCATCATGCTCACGATGAAGAACATAGTTCTTCATACTATGATGGTAGATACCGGCAGCAGCATTGAGCTTTTATTTCAGAGTACTATCGACCAGATGGGTCTGGCAAATAAGGTCGATCCCAGTAAAATCAATGTCTCTGGATTCAATGGCTCTAAAGAAGAGCGTGTGGGAAAAATTATACTTTCTATCATAGCCAGTCCAGTCACACTCGATGTAGTCTTTTACGTCATCAATGCCAAGTCTCGTTACCTAGGCATCATTGGACGACCATGGTTGCACAACATGAAGGCTATTCCCTCCACCTATCATCAAACTTTAAGATTCGACTGGAAATGAGGGATATATGAAATCAAAGGTAGGCAAAAGCTGGCTCGGGCTTGCGATAATACTGTTTATATTGAAGCCGAATCAGCCACAAAACCAGCCATAAAACTAGCCACAAAACCAGCCACAACACCAGTCACAATACCAGCCACGACAACAACCACAACGCTGGCTGCATAGCAATTACAGCAGGCCGGTCCATCAGAACCTCAGCTGCTAAGCATCGAACCAACAAAATACTTCAAAATCAGTGGCAACAAAAGAAGAACTAACATTGGAACTCTATTGAGCATGGACAAATGTTTAAAACTCATACAATTCCTTACAGAGAATAGTGATGTGTTCGCACAGACTTTTCACGAAATGCCAGGAATCGACCCAGCCATGACATGCCACAAACTAGAGCTGAAAGAAAAGGTAGAGCCTGTAAAACAAAAGCAACAAACTCTAGCTCCGAGATTACGTGAAGAAGTCAATAAAGTGATCAGAAAATTGATCGAGGTCGGTTTCATCAGAAAAGCTATTTACCCCGACTGGATATCCAACATCGTCGCGGTGCCAAAGAAGAATGGAAAAATCAGAGTTTCTGCAGACTTCACAGACCTCAACCGTCATACACCAAAAGACAGTTTTCCATTGCCGATCATCAACAACCTGCTCGACTCTACAACAGGGAATGAACTCCTATCCATGATGGATGCTGCATCAGGATATAATCAGATACCACTTTTTCTCGAAGATCAAGACAAGACTGCTTTTATCACTGAACACTGCCTATTCTGCTACAAGGTCATGCCTTTCGGTCTGAAAAATGTAGGAGCCACTTATCAAAGATTAATGACACAAATGTTTGAGGACTATCTCGGAAAAATAACGGAGGTCTACATCGATGATATGCTTTGCAAAAGCCTCAAGAGAGAAGACCACCTAGCAGATTTACAAACAACTTTTGATATTTTGTGAACTTATAAGATGTGTTTGAACCCTGACAAATGCCAGTTCAGGGTATAATCCGGGAAATTTTTGGGACATTTGATCAGCAAACGAGGGATTGAAGCAGACCCATCCAGAATATGAGCTCTCCTAGCTATGCCTTCATCAAAAACAAAAAAAGACGTTCAGAAGCTAGCTGGGAAGATTACAACACTCAACAGATTCGTATCTATGTCCTCGGGTAGATGTCGACCACTGTTCGATCTATTACGATAAGGAGCATCACGATTAAAGCAAAAAAAGATTTTAAGATCGAATGGACAGCTGAATGTGAAGCTGCTTTCCTCAAACTCAAACAATACTTGGGTACACCCCCAGTTATGAGCATACCAACAGAAGGAGAAGAGCTTACAATATACTTAGATGTCACAAATACATCTCTCAGCTCCCTCCTTCTCCGACTCGATGAAAAGACTGAGAAACCAGTTTATTTCATCAACAAAACTTTAACTCCAGCTGAAACAGGATATACCAAGATCGAGAAGCTTTTTCTACCTCTCGTCTACACTTCTCAGAAGTTGAAACAGTATTTTCAAGCTCATACTATTCGCGTGCTGACAAATTATCCACTCAGAGAAATCTTATCCAAGCGCGAAAAATCTCGACGTATTTAACAATGGTCAGTTACACTTGGAGAACATGACATTCATTTTAAACTATGTCACTCAGAAAAAGGTTAAGCTGTAGCAGATTTTCTAGCAGATGACTCAGATTGGGAATCAAATATTATTGACCAACCAGATGACTCTCCTCCTCATCAGTCAGATGATAAATCAGAATGGATTACAAAGAAAGGTTGACGACTTTTAACCGACGGATCCGTCTGACCATCGGGATCAAGAATTGGAATCGTTCTTATTTCACCTTCCAATGATCGACTCAAAAAATCCATACGTCTCGACTTTGAAGCAACTAATAATGAGGCCGAGTACGAAGCATTGATACATGGTCTGGACATGGCACTTATACTGGGTGTAGCAGAGTTCTCTGTCTACACGAATTCATTATTAATAGTCAATCATTACACAGGAGTCTGCCAAACCAATGAGAGAATGGTTGACTATGCTGCCGCAGTGGCCGAACGAATGGGCAAATTCAAGGCAGTTTCTATCAAACATTTCTCAAGAGGAGAAAACAAGCATTCAGATGCACTCGCCTATCTTGCTAGCGTCCTTAGTTCAGAAGTACGCTATTTAAAGATTAACGTCATTTCTAACCCCAACATTATTGCCATCATGCCCAGTAACATTAATACTGGGGGCAACGAGGAGGTCGAAGATGATTGGAGATAGCCTTTTATCACCTACATTGGACTTGATAATACATTCGACGGACCACTCCCAAAAGATCCTATAGAACGAAGAAGATTAATTGACAATGCTCCAAGATATACTGTCAAGGACAACCTCCTGTACAAAATTTTAGCCGCTGGTCCGTACCACTTATGTCTATCTGAGAAAGAGGCACACCAATTCTTACACGACCTACATGAAGGCATATGTGGATCCCATGCAGTAGGATGCTCTCTTGCAAACAGAGCTATAACTCAAGGAATGTTTTGGCATAACATGAGAAAATAGGCCATCGAATACACTCGTAAATGTGATGCTTGTCAACGACATGGACCAAAGATACGAGCTCCAATACTCGACCTACATCTAAGCCAGGTTACTTGGCCATTTAGACGATGGGCTTTCGACCTTGTTGGAGAGTTCCCCACAACACCAGGCAGAAGAAAGCATCTTTTGGTTGCTACATACTACTTCACCAAATGGGTAGAAGCAATACCACTATGTCAAACACGCGAAGAAGAAGTTATTCGATTCATCTAGGAAAATATCATCATTCGGTTCGGCAGACGACATCTCATCAAGATTTATAATGGACCACAGTTTGTTGGGTCCAAAATTGTGGCATTCCTCAATGAGCACAAAATCATTCATTCTCCATCCAACCCTTATTATCCACAAGGGAACGACCAAGCTGAGATTACCAATCGAACTATAGTGGATGAAATCAAGAAACGCCTTGACGACAAGAAGGGTAACTGGGTGAGCGAGCTACCACACGTACTTTGGGCCTACCGAACAACTCCAAGAACAGCAACATGCTGTACTCCATTCTTATTGGCCTATGGGACTGAAGCCATCATTCCCACTCAATACCATCACCCAGTCCGTGATCATGAAATGACATATGAAGATAAGGAATTCCAGTTAACATGTAATTTGAACTGGATCGAAGAGACACGTGACCAAGCCATTGTTAATTTGGGTCGATATCAGTTGGCTCTGGCCAAATCCTACAGCAAAAGAGTTTGACATCGAGAGTTCGAAATCAAAGACCTCGTTCTCAGAGAAATCCCGCAGCATCACAGGATACCTAACGCTAGAAAGTTAGCCGACAATTGGGAAGGACCTAGTATCATCACTGTAACAAATGGTTTAGGATCCTACGACCTCAATGACAATGAAGGAGTCCCAATACCTAATCCGTAGAATACCCGCAGACTGAAGTTGTATCGTAGATGAACTTAATGTACGAGAATGTTTCTCCAGAATTATTCAATAAAGCAAATTTTCAACATATATCTTGCAAGTCTACTCAGTTCACCATACAAGATCGCTTATTGATTCAATCAATTCGACCTCTATTGTCAAAACCAATTTAACTTATTACAGTCACTTATTGATACGCTCAATTCGACCTGTAATTGAGACCAACATATAGCTCTCAAATTACACATGCTCTCCCAAGAGACCTGTGATACAGCTATCTCAAAACCAATTTATCTCATTATAGTCGCTTATTGATACGCTCAATTCGACCTGTAATTGAGACCAACATATAGCTCTCAAAGTACACATGCTCTTCCAAGAGATCTGTGATACAACTATCTCAAAATCAAATCATCTCATTACAGTTGCTTATTGATACACTCAATTCGACTTGTAATTGAGACCAACATATAGCTCTCAAAGTACACACGCTCTCCCAAGAGACCTGTAATACAGCTATCTCAAAACCAAATCATCTCATTACAGTCGCTTATTGATACGCTCAATTCAACCTGTAATTGAGACCAACATATAGCTCTCAAAATACACACACTCTCCCAAGAGACCTGTGATACAGCTATCTCAAAACCAAATCATCTCATTACAGTCGCTTATTAATACGCTCAATTCAACCTGTAACTGAGACCACAATTTAGCTCTATGAGTACACACGATTTCTCAATGAGACCTGTGATACAACTATTTCGAATACAAATGGCGCATTACAATCGCTTATTGATATATTTAATTCAATCAGTAACTACGACTGCTATGTTCTACATGCTCTCACAAGAGACCTATACATACTTGTTTCAAAAATCAAATATTTTCAGTTCAGTCGATATACCCAATTCGACCTACCGCTGAAGCTCATACAAATACTATTTCAACACTGCAATATCTCTTAACAGTTCGTTATTGCTTTGTTCAAAACGACCCATATACAAGAGAATAAAACCACTGCAGTCATATATATACATACATCTCTACATGATCGCTTATTGGTTCACTCAATTTGCTCGAACAAAGAGATAAGTTATTGTCTAATCCACATTTGACATTTTACAGATCAAACATATTTTCAACACAACAATCCTACTATCTTTCACGCTACGGGCACACAGGATTGGAACTTTCCCCAGGTCCAGAAGGAAGTAAAGTAGGAAAAGGAATATTCGCAGTAGCTACAGCTGGTGGAGAATTCATTATTTATGTTACTTGTGACATCAAAGTATCCAAAGAATGCAAACGAGTCACCTGCAGGTCATACTCCATACCCTGCTGAGTCATGGCATCATGCTTTTCTCGCATTTTCTTCACGTCCGCTTGAAACACTGCTACAGCTCGCAACGTTACTTCATTTGCAGACAACAACAGAACTTTACACAGTTCAGCTTTAACCATGTTTAGTTCTGAAAGGTTTTATTTGTCTCATGTCATGGTTATGGAGGTTCTGGTTGTCTCAGTCGAAGACACAGATCACTGGATAGAAGGTAAGTATTACTCTATGATAAAAGGAAGGAGCCTTTCTCAATTTTGACGTTCGAATGAATTTTCTTGTCGCTTGAACGAAGTGTCAAATCCTCTGGAAATTTGGTCCATATACAATTTTGACGTTCGAACGAGTTTTATTGTCGTTCGAACAAAGTGTCAAGTCCCCTGGAATTTGGCCCATTTGTAATTGTCGTTCGAACGAGTTTTCTTGTCGTTTGAACGAAGTGTTAAGTCCCCTGGAATTTGGCCCATATACAATTGTCGTTCGAACGAGACTTCTTTTCGTTTGAACGAGTTGTAAACTTTCTAGGGTTTTAGACCAAATTAGACGTGATTCGTTCGTACGACTTTTGGTCTTGTTCGAACGAATGTCGAGAGAAATAGAACTACTATTTAAAGAAACCCTAGTTTCTTTTTTTTTTTCTCTCTTTTCCCGGGCAAAACGTTTTTCTTTCTAAAGGCTCCAAAAGTCTTTATCAGAGAGCGCGAAGAACTTAAGATCAATCAATCATCTTTTGATCACAAGATTGATGTTGAGTTAGGGTTTCAAAGACTTTTCAATTATTTTGTTCAAGAACGATTCTAGAAGAAGTTTCTTGGTGAGACATCAAGAAGGGTTATTCCGAGAATAGAAGAAGTTTCTTGGTGAAAGATCAATAAGAGTTGTTGTGAGATCAAGAAGAAGGTGGAGCGTGAAGCGCTAGTCTGAAGAGTGATAATCTTGTGACTAGGTTATTAAATATGTAAGTGCAATTCAGTATAACTCTTTTTGACTAGTGAAATTTTTGGTTATCGTGATCCTCGACAACGACCTGTGGTTTTTCTCCTGAGTAAGGAGTTTCCACAGGGTGAACATTTGCTTGTGTCCTTTAATTCTTTGTCTTTGCATTTGATTGTTTCTGTTTAACCTTAGACTATTGATTAATAGGAATTGTTCTGATCTATTTTCTCAAAATACATTAATTACGAGCATATAGAATTTCAAGTTCATCATCAAGACTCTTGCATCGAGCTACCATTAACTCTTTCTCTTTCAGCAGTGACTTCCTATACTGCTCAGTAATCTCTACATTACAATCCATTTCGTACTGCATAGACCGTAACTTTTCAGATAACTTTTGGCAATACACGCTATCATCTGGTACTTCCAGATCACCATTATCCAGCGTCTGCTGCAACTGCTAGCATTTCCGTTGTGCTTCTTCATATAGAAAAGCACTTTGCAGACGATCTAAATCCAAAGATTTGTTCTTATGCTCCAGAATCACTATTTGATTATTACACTCATTGATAGTTTCATGGAGCTCTCGGTCCCTCTTTTCGCATTCTCCAGCATAAACACGAACTCGATCACTCTTCCTCTGACAAGAATCTCGAGCATCATTCAACTCACGGGACAATTTACTCACACGAGCCCTCAAATTACAGAGCTCAACATCTTACTTCTTTAGAAGATCACCATTCTCCGACACAGCAGATCGATGACACAACAACTCATTTTTCTACTCCTCAACAATACTATTCAGATTAATTACTTTCTGATTCGCAGTCATGGCGTCTATTTTCTTCTTCTTCAATGAAGTTTTCCACAGTTTGATTTCCTCTTTAGCAGTAGCTATTTCAGCATCCTTGCGAGAAAGCTCTACAGTCACAGTATTCAGCCGATCCTGCAGTTCTAGCACATATGCTTCCAGTTTGGAATTCAAGATGGCGGTATCTTCTGCAGACAACAGACACTTTTGCAATTCTGCATTCGGTATATTATTTGAAGCAACCAAAGCAGACAGTTCTTTCTGCTTATCAGCTACCTCCTACAAATGCAGATTATAAACAAGCATACATATATCAAGATAACATTCATGCAAGAAAGCTACATCATTCAACAATACTTATTACAACATCCAGAATTCAGTGTCTGGCCTGCAACACATACTCAAATCTAACATTATTATGCCATGATTCAGTTGGCTCTAGGTTGAACCCTACTAGCATCTACTTGTAACGGTTCATTGAAGACTATGACCTCTTGATGAGGAGCTTTGTATCGTGTATGAGGTAACAGATCTTCAACCTCCTCTTCCTCAGACTCCTCAGGTCGGGGTTTCGAGGTTGAAGCTCCTACACCATGATTATTATCCTTGGCGAACCATATATTTTCAACTTGGTCATTCTCAACATCGAAGTCTTTGCCACAGCTCGAGATTTACTGTCTAAATTCGTTATCCACTCTCTCAAGCTCGCCCCCATAAAACTCGATCACATTAGCTAGCTCGCGATCATGATCTATTTTACAAGGACGTTTCCTCGCTTTGGAGTAATGTATTTCTTCAGGCGCGTTTGAGATACTTGCAGACATTTTTGCGTCTCTTTCAAATGCCCCTCCAATAACTTTACACGCTTCTCCGAGCTCTGCAACAACTTATTACAGTCAACTCTCTCCGTTTCTAAACACGTATTATGTACTTGACGTCGCTCTAGTTCGTTACGAGCATGTTTCAAGTCATTCTCTAATCGTGTCTGGACCTTCTCTAAGCATGATTGGACTTTTCTATCATCCTTTCTCAGAGTGAAGTACGGGATCCTCATCGTTCTTCACCCCTATAAAAGTCAAGATCATCAGGCAAATGACCTACGTCACCCCATATGATGGATACATCAGCTCGAGCTATACATCTTTGGGCCTCTAAACTATGACGATTACGCGCTTCTTGCGCTAAGAATTTTACTCGAATTGGGTCAGTCACTATACCACCCTCAGTTAAAAGCTCTAAATAGACAGCCTTCAAGCCACGCTCGCTATCTACTTCGGCCTCAAAATACAGTGTCAAAGATAATAATAATTCTTGACACCTTACCTTACAACTCTCATCTACAAATGGAGTATCCTTTTGAATTTTCCAAAATACAAGGTACCTAGCGTACTCTTTTCGCAAAACCTCATCTCTCTCAGCTTTTATCTTGCCATATCTATATTGGAGCTCGAATAGCTCCTTAAAGGTACTATCATAATTGGACTTATGAAGACGTCTCTCATATTCAAGATTGTTCTGTACCTGTTGAGTACGAGTGATGGAATCCCTTACTCGACTCAGGGACTTCTCCAAATCGCTCACCTTCCCTCTCAAGCGAACTATCTCCTACAAGAAAATTATGCATTCAAGATCAAACAACATGGCTAAACAGGAACAACAAGATATTCAAACTCTCAGCAACAAAAAGTTCTATCATCAGTACAGGGCAAGATTTCCAATCAGACAAACTGAACAACATTGCATAGTCAAGGTTTAACTTCTGCTACCTTGGAAGCTGACGCATTAGTTGCTGGAGGAGCCAAGCTTTTTTCAGGAACAACAGCTGGTTCAACCACTGGAGTTACCTCTTCTCCATAGAAGTCTATCTCCTTATAGTTGCCAGCAAGAGCTAGATTCACATCATCACCATTCAACCCCCAGTGGTAGAAAGTTTGGATCAGATGGTTTTGACCAACCACCACGTCATCAACAACTTGTTTACCTTTAGCAATGAGCATTCTCCTTCTCCAGCTGAGCAATTCGATCCTTCAACTGACGATTCAAGGCCGCATTTACTGCATCAGATGCAGTACGATCAGCCGCAACCGTCTTTAACACCTCAGCCATCCCCCGACAAGTTGCAGCAAGTTGTATCAAAAATACAATAATGAAGAATTACAGATCGAATCATTACTCAAGCAGATATCATCAAATAACAAAAATACGTACATGTGCTATATTGGACTGCAGCTGAATATCCAGCCGAATGGGATCATTTCTTGCCACCTCTGCAGCATTCTTCTCCACATCTTTCAGATTAACAACCTTCGAAGAAGGTCGTTTATCCAAGGCGATGTCTTGCTTCTGCTTCTTTAGAGGAGGAGCCTCATTCATAACAAGATCGACCACGTCCTTCATTACTTGGGTCATTTTCTCAGGATTAGCCTTCTCAGAAGAAGACGTAGGTTTTCTCCTCGACCTCTTGATAGCGTTCAAAGAAGCCTCACTCAGAGGAGGAATCGCAGTTGATGCCCCAAAAGAAGAATCAGCAGTGGCCATAGCTCGGTTCTTATGAGCTCGCTGTACCTTGTCCACTATGGAGTTCAATCTCTTGTTCCTACGGATACCTAACTCTCCAGGCACTTTATTGAGATCGTCTCCTTCTCTAGCTGCCATGTCAAACAGGCTCGATGTATCAGCAGCACCTTTGGGATCAGGTTCTGCAAAAATCAACAACGAACTATGTTAGAAGCTAATCATAAGTTACCAATAAAGCCGAAGCAGTATGAAGACACGTACTCTCAATAAAATTCTTATGTATCAGCTTGAGCGCTGGCTCCCCAGGCACTTGCATACAATTACCCCTCACCATCACAAGATGGTCGCACCAGGGTCTCCCCGCAGATTCAAAATCGAAGAATTTTGACCTCGTTGAATCACTATAGAAGTATCCACTGCATCGACTTTTTAGATACTTAAACTTATAATATTTCAGAACGTCATCGGCAACGAACTGTTTTCCAGTATCACCAGTTCGCCATTTATTATTAAGGGCTTCACATACCCTCATCATTTTAAAGACGTTGCCATTCAACTGGCCAGGAAAACACTTTAACAAATTCATTACCCCCTTCTGGAAAAAGGTTAGAGGAACGCTCAACCCATACTCGAACTGCCCCAGGAAACAGAGGAAACCATCCTCTACGACCTCCTTACCAGTTCTATTATAGTAAGAGATATCTACGTCCTCTCCTATACCTTTATCCTTTTTCCACTGCTTCAAGGAAGGAACTTGGTAATGTTCTATATCACTATTTCCTCTCACTATGGTCCTAAACCATACCCCTGCATTCATCAAATAATGCCCCCATTTCCCATCTAAGCATTGCTTATACTTCAAAAGCCTCCTGCCTACATCTACATTCTTGGGATAATTAAAAAACTCCCTAGTTATAATCTCAGCAGTAGGCATATCAACAGCAGGGACATCCCTAACCTCTGAACCCTCTATGGCCCTACCAGACGACGACGTTGACGACGACCATGACTCCTCAATAATGGCAGATATCACCATTTTACAATTGGGTTTCAAATTTTTTGAACGCATCTAAACAATACAGAAGGAAAGTTTATTCAGATTATTCAATGATTCAGGCCTCCTCCCTCAGCCGTTATTCAGAGAAGACAAAGTTCAAGCATTCATCCACAGTCTAACAGGACATTCAACAGATGCAATCTATTTACAACACACAAGGAATCAAGAAGTAAAAACACTAACCTGTACTGGAAGAGCAATAGTCTTCAACTCCAGACGATACTTTTACCCCAGACGGAAGAACCTTTGATTTCCTTGGCAAATCAGAATGCAATAGAGGACTTCGTTCAAAATTGGACGACTTTCTCTCTCTAGAACTGCTTTTCTCTCTTTCTGCAAATGAACGAGTTTTAATATTACCCCTTGGTTTTTAAAACGACGATTTTGTGGGATACGCGTTAGCATCGTCTCTCACAACAGGCACATCTTTTCGGTTGCCCTCATCATGATGCCTAGAGTTACGTGCTCTGTTATTACGTCTGACTCTTGGCTCTTCAACTGCTTCATCAACACATTTGTCTACCATTATTAAATGGAAGGCTCATTGCCCAAGAAGATCTGCAAAAATTGTGTAGTATGATTACTTACGTATAACAATACAACTCTGCAGCCGCCCGACCATACCTCACTATATATAGCATGAGTTAAAACCCTAATACAGCTATCACAGCTGTCACTTACCTTATTTTGGATCTGACAGAAGCAGAAAATCAGCAACAAAACATGCAACAATAATATTGCATTCGACCAGACAAAGAAATCAACAACAAGACAACATCAAATAAATCATTTTATTATGATCGAACATCCGACCTTACATATAATTATATTTAAAACATTCCGGATGATTCACTTCACCACAGAGAATAATTTCCTCACCAGCAGCCCTCTCATCCTCTTCAGCCAGCTTATCCAGTGCAATTTCCCGAACTGCTGCCTCACGCAGCTCAGCATCCAGAATAAGTTCGCGAAGGACACCACACCAGAAATGACAGTCAAGTTTGACACATTAACCTTCAACATTCAACCTGACCAGCTGCGATGGCCACTTTGGCAAAGCAGCACTATATAGCAACTGCCAAAAGTATCTTTCCCGAAGCTCAGCGACCTTGATAGCAAACCTGCCCTCTCTGGCATGTGCAAGACGCTGTGATCGAGTCCTTAACATGATGACAATTCTCAAGATAGATATGATGATAATGCCTCAGCAGAACATTATATAGCACGCAAAGGATATACTTCATTTATGACAGGCAATATCTTCTCAGCAGATATGGCAACAATATATTTTCAACAGACAAGAAATATATAACACGAATACACAACTCAGCAGAATATATTTTCAAATATATTTTAACTAACTCAACATGATTCGAGCTGTTTCACTTTTGACCTACTCTACAATTGACTAGTTCGGGACTTTCAATAAGAAGTACTACAGAAGCTCATCCAAAGAAAATTTTATTTCATACAAGACAAGATACTAACAGTTCGATTATAATATGCAAGACAGAAGTAAATTCAGCAAAGAAGACATTTCATTCAGTTCAAAAATCAAGTTACAAAAATTTATAGACAGATACTTCTTTTATAAGACGACCTACAATCTACTCTGGAGATAACAGTGCAACACTTGAACTGAAGTTTTCAAGCTGCTCTTTTCATCTAGCACAACAACGACTGAGGCATGTTTCCATTCTCCGTTTTCATCTAGTACAACGGTGGAATCTACAGAAGAAGATAAGGTAGTAGACAAAAACTTCATCCACCGCCACTTCCTCCGTATCCATTTCTACCACCGTAACCCCCACCGCCTCCGCAGGTGATGAAGACAAAGACGCACCTCCATCGTTATAATACCCAATTTTTAGTGGGGTATCGACAATATTTTGCAGATGGCACCCCAATCTTCTCATCTTCTGCCAGCACCGTATTCTCCGCCAACATCCACAGACAAAAGAGGCGATCACTAGCCAGCACAGTGACGTTGTGGAAACGCCACATATTATCATAATCCTCCTCTGTCTCCACTATTTCATCCCACGTCATGCAGTGGAAAGTGGGAGGAACAGGAATTGGAGTAGGCAAGGAGAGAGATTGGTCCCCAAAATACCTTTTTTGAAGAAGGTCCATCTTAATCTATACTCAGCCTCCTTGGTTTGGCGCCGAGTTGTCACCATCAATCCTATTTGCAACAGTACAAACGACTGACAGGAGTAACCAGGTTGAACAGTGATGGTGACAGATCCACATTTTTATATCCATAACATTTAATGCGCGTTACTACTTCCCATGAAGTTTTAATACCAAGCACACGTCTCAAGCCGACTTTTGGAAAACCCAATAGTCAAAGACATTTATTCTCCAGATACATGGAATCATTCAATGCAACATTTATGACGATGACTGGACTTCTCAACCAATAGCACTCGCCCCTAACGTATCTCCTGCTATTGGCTGGGAGGGGGCAAATGAAAAGGCTTATTTCTAATCCCCGTACTGAGTACGATATTTAACCACATATAACTCGAATTAACGTGCTAACAACAGTCAAGGGATAAAGATAAGAAGGTCCTGACATACACGTCCTCATCTACAGTTCAAAGATATTGAAGCATTCTATAAATTTACACTGCAGAAGATACTAGTCCGTTCATCAAACAGCTCGTATGCATACGAGCTCCACAAGAGATCGTATCTTCTCCAATGGTCTGAAGTTATAGCTAAGACTATTAAGAGATCCGTTACAGATATCAAGACGTTACAAAAAATCTCATCAAGATTCATCAAGCTCAGACGACCATAACGTACGTCTTTAATGTAACCAACGGTCGTATTATAAGACCTATAAATAGAGACCTGGAACTCAGAATCCAGGACGCCTCGATTGCTAGTTTCTTACACAAACTACTTAGAGAAGATCACCCCTACCATTAACTCTGTGATATCAATACTTCTCTCTGTAATAGCTAGTAATCTCAATAAACATCTCTCTCTTTCAAAAATCCTCAGCAGAGGCCGTGGTTTTAAACCTATTTAAAGGTTTTCCATGCTAGATATTGTGTTATTTACCTCTGTTCTTAACCAATATCATACATTTCAAGGGTGTAAGGCATTGCTTTCGTTCTCTCCAAAAATAGGTTATGACAACAACCATATAAACAACAACAATGTCAACAACAAGAAGACGTTGCTTCTTTTTTCGAGCAAACAAACAATAACGAGTTGTACATCAGTTTACGAATCAAACCCACAGTTTCGATTACAGGGGCGTTATACTCATTTATTTTCTTTTATTCAGCTGCAGTCTTCCAAAAGATTGAGTTTTTTTCGGGATGAACGATACCAAACTACGACAACATCAACAGTTCAAACATCAACATTTCGTGAATTTTTTTTTACATATCGAGCTGATGAAACTCGTAAACGAGGATGAACCCAAACCAACAAAACAACAACAATGTTCTTCGACGAAGCTCGTAAACAACGATGAGACTGAATCTGCAACAAGCTCAACAACAACAACAATAACAACAACAAGCTCAAACATATCGTATACCAACAAACGCAGATCACAACAAACGAAGATCACAACAAACGCAGATTACAACGGTTGCGGATTACAGATTGGAAGAACAGTTCGTCAACCCAAACGCAGATTTTAGATCAAATTCAACATTTCGTGAAACCCAAACACAGTTTACAGGTCAAATCCGACAGTTCGCAAAGCCCAAATGATATTTGCAATTCAAATTGGTCAACCATCGACAGTATGCGAAGCGTCTTTCACTCACTATCTGTGAATCGATCTCTTCATCAACAACAACAATACTCCTGATCAGCAACAACAATACCATAGTGTTCACCAGTTCAAGATCAGCAACAACAATAATAGAGGTTCTCTATAATAATATGCTTTAATCCGTCGATTGGAGCGGTAATTATATTAAAGAGAGATTTGCCTCCGACATTGCTTTGATATCTCTCTCTCTATCTATCTAAGATCAAATGGCTTCATCTTCTTCACCATCATCGACATCACCCCATATTCAAACCCGAGCTATTCATACCCACAATTCGAGCTAAATCGAGCTGGAACAACAAATCTTTGGCAGCAAAGAAAAGGCAGTTCGCAAATCTACTTTGAAAAGAGTTTTAATTCGGTCGAACCCAACAATGATAGGTCTTCAATCGACCTTAACGATGAGGTCTTTCACTCGCTCTTTGAGAATCGAGCTTTGCTTCAACAACAAGATCAACACAAATGATTGATCGAAAGTGGCGGCCCTGCTGGTAAAATACGAACTGATAATAAGATTTCAAAGCAACAAGAAAATGAGAGGCTCTTCAAAGAAACGGCTCTCTCTCCACAAAGGTTTTTTACAATTAGGCCCACTTATCTTAATTGGGTTACCCTGGGTTATCGAGAATCTACTGCTACAAACATTTCGACTACCGACATTTATCGTCAAATCGACATTGTCATGGATAACACTATTAAGGCGATTACAAACTTATTATCGAGCTCGGTATTCAAGCTCAGACTCGGGGCGAACCCGATCTTTTCAGCAACATTATTAAGGCGCTCGAGGTCGAAGTACTCGAGGCGATTACAACTTATTCAAGCTTATACTCGGGGCGAGCCCAATCTTTTCAGCAACATTATTAAGGCGCTCGAGGTCGAGGTACTCGAGGCGATTACAACTTATTCAAACTTATACTCGGGGCGAGCCCAATCTCAGATTCATACTCAATGATCGAACTTATCAAACCAAATTGGGAAGGTGCTCGAGGTCGAGGTACTCGAGGCGATTGCAACTTATTCATGCTTACACTCAGGGCGAGCCCAATTTCAGCTTCAGACACAATGTTCAAACTCAGCTTGATCTCATTATTCATTTAACTCATACTCGGGGCGAGCTCGACCAACATCTTACAGGTCGGTTATTGGTTCGTCCAATTCGACCAAACATAACACATTCTACAAATCTAAGAGTTGCAGCCTAGATACAACTAGCCCAGCTCTACATACTACATTTATCATTATGGTCTCTTATTGATACGCTCAATTTGACATGTAACTGAGACCTACAACATAGCTCTTCCAGTATACACGTTCTCCCGAGGGTCGCTTATTACTTTGCTCAATTCGACCTGGCCGAGACACGCTATACAGCTGTTTTAATTACAACATTTCTCATTACGGTCGCTTATTGATACGCTCAATTCAACCTGTAACTGAGACCTACAACATAACTCTTCCAGCATACATGCTCTCCCGAGGGTCGCTTATTGCTTTGCTCAATTCAACCTGGCTGAGATACGCTATACAGCTATTTCAATTATAACATTTTTCATTACGATCGCTTATTGATACGCACAATTCAACCTGTAACTGAGACCTACAACATAGCTCTTCAAGTATACATGCTCTCCCGAGGGTCGCTTATTGCTTTGCTCAATTTGACCTGGCCGAGACACGCTATACAACTATTTTAATTACAACATTTCTCATTACGGTCGCTTATTGATACGCTCAATTTGACCTATAACTGAGACCTACAACATAGCCTTTCCAGTATACACGCTCTCCCGATGGTTGCTTATTGATTTCACTTAATTCAACCTGGCCGAGATACGCTATACAGCTATTACTACTATCATACATTCTTACATACTTTCATACATTCTAATACATTATCTTCCATTCTACTTCATTATCATACATTCTAATACATTATCATCCATTCTATTACATTATCATACACTATCATACATTCTCTTACATTCAAACAGTTGGTTATTGGTTCAACCAATTCAACCATACAGTCTACATATTCAAAGGTCAAAGATGTGTCTCAACCAACACCACTCGCTCATGATGCCTTTTGTGTTATTGGTTGAGACGGGGCGAATGTAGTGACTTATTTCCAATACTCGACCTAAACCAAGATTTTGACCTTCAGCCCGATTGATGTAAAGCCAGTTCTGAAACTCAAGCTCAGGTTCGCATTCGACCATCACGCATTTACTCGACCTCATCAACAAACACGTGGCACATTTATGACACATTATGGAGCAGTTACAAGGAATAAGAGTTACTCAAGCCGTTACTCGACCATTATGAAGACTTATTAAACTTGATATTGTAACGTTCCTCATTAAAGCAAATAACGGTCATATATAAGACTATAAATAGGACCAGAGAGCTACAGGTTAAAGAGAGCTTTCCTGACACCTTCTAAGAGACCTTTTCTTCCTCTCTCTCTCTCTCTTGTAAGCTAGCAAACATCTATAAACATCTTTCTCTTTCTAAAATCCTTAGGAGAGGTCGTGGTTTTTAACCTATTCAGAGGTTTTCTACGCTAAATTTTTGTGTTTATAACTATTATTTCATAAACAACATTCTCAATTTCTAGGGTGTAAGGCACTATCTTCGGTCAATACGAAAATAGACTATTATACCAACCATTATGTTGAAATTTATTTTCCATTATAAATACAGGCAGAACAGATGTAAAAAGGATCCACAACCCTATTATCAAGAGACAACTTCATGTTCTTACTATTGAAAAATTGTAATAAGTTTAACACATATTGGTTTTACTCTACCAAATCCTCCTCGAGGTCATGGTTTTCCTCAGAGTTTGCTGAGTTTCCACGTAAAATCTAGTGTGTCCTAGCTAATATTTCCAATCTCTTTACTAAAGTATTGGCGAGGTTTACCACTCGGAAAACTTGCCATTACAATTGGCGCCATCTGTGGGAAAAACTACACC
>JACGCM010001368.1:0-97542 GCA_014058105.1 Kingdonia uniflora
ACATTACACCCTCTGGTACAGAGAGCTGGTCTTAGGATGCGCTATAATATAGGCAAACGATTTATGGACATCTTCTGGTTGTAATGGGTTTGCAAAATTTTTAAGAGTTATGAGGAATGAGGCAGATCTATTGATCCTAAGACTATTTCCATACCTCAAAGATTCTAAAAAAATTTGGGATCACCATATCTAAAAGCAAAATCCTTCTATTACTGTTTATTATGGTAATAAGAAGATATTGAGACAAACCTTGGAGGAAGGGAAATTTACCGATCCTTATTGTAATAGTAAATAATTGCAACAAGTATACAGGTTATCTCTATGCTTATTGTAAAGGGCTGATTATAATAGGAGAATTCTATGTGAAATTTTGTGCCAGCAATAACATGAAGGCAAAGGTAGAGAATGTAGGAGAGTTTGGTGCTCTAAGCAAGGTAACAATAAAACTCAAGGTTATGTATAAGCTTGCTGCCTGGAATGTAAGGGGTTAAACTGCCCTATTAAGCACAAAAGAAGTTAATAGAATATTCAGAAACATGATATCCTCTTATGGGCCTTCTTGAAACTAAAATTAGGAAGGATTGTTTTACTGCTATTACTAATAGAATGTGCCCTTCATGGATTTGTGAAGGGGAATTTTGAGGTTGGTAATAGAGTAGAATGATCTTGTGTTGGAATCCTAATTTGTTTTCTGTTGTTGTGATTGGTAGGACCCAACAAGTTTCACTGTACTGTGGAGTGGCAGGATAATTCCATTCTTGTATCCTTGATTTAGGGTTCTAATGAGAGCAGTTGTAGGGAAGCTCGGTGGAGGGATCTTTCTCTTCTTAAAAGCAATATTCAAAGCCTTGGATCCTGCTAGGTGACTTCAACAGCCCATTTAACTCTCAAGATAAGCTAGGAGGAAGAGAAGTTCATGATACTGTAATTACTATGTACCAAAATCAAATGCTCAATAACAAGCTCAGTGACCTCAACTACAAGGAAGTAATTTCACATGGAGCAACAAGCAGAGAGGCAGCAACAACATTCAAAGTAAAATTGATAGAATTTTGATTTCTGAGGAATGGAGCAACAAATATAGGGCAGCTGAAGGGGAATTTTTGCTACCTGGAATCTCTAATCATTGTCCCATGGTTGTAAGGATTAAGGAGGACACCGCTAAAGGTAAGAAGAGCTTTAAATACTTTAATTATTGGGCCAAAGAAGAAGGGTTCCAAGAGCTCATAGCAGATGCTTTTAGAGGGTACCCTACTGGCAATGCTCTCTTCACTCTACACTCAAAACTTAATAATGCTAAATCTGCTATGAGAGATTGGAGCAAGGCTAAAATTTGTAATGTTGAGAATAAAGTGAAAGAAGCTAGATGCTTACTTGACCACATTCAGGCCAATTTTCTGGTGGACCCTACTAATGAGATTTTGATGAGAGAGGAAAAAAATGCTATATACAACTTCACAACTCTAGCCAAAAAAGAGGAGTCTTACCTTAGACAAAAGGCCAGGGTTGACTGGCTTACTATGGGAGACACTAATTCTAGCTACTTTCATAGAGCAATTAAGGGAAGGAGAGCAAGGAATGCTATCTTGAGTATCAAGGATGAGCAAGACAACACTATTTATGAACCTACCCTAATAGCTAAAGAAGCTCTTAATTACTTCAAGCATATTCTAGGCCAGGGAAAGGTTGATATTGACATTGAGAAGATTCGAGGGCTTAATTTTAAAAATAAAATTCAAAATGAGGATAAGGCTAGCTTAGAGAAAAAAGTTTTAGATGAAGAGATTGAGCTAGCCTTGTGCTCTATTAGTGATGATAAGGCCCCAGGCCCTGATGGGCTAAATGCCCACTTTTACAAAAGTACTTGGAAGAGAATTAAGAAAGTTTTTTGTAAAGGTATTAACAACTTTTTTATGAAGGGTAGGATGCTTAAACAAATTAATACTATAGTGGTTGCCCTTGTTCCAAAAATCCTTAATCCCAATACTTTTGTGGATTATAGGCCTATATCTTGTTGTAATGTGACCTTCAAAGTTATATCTAAGATCTTAATGACTAGACTTAAAAGAGTGTTGCTCCCTCTCATTAGTAGTTATCAAGTTGCTTTTGTTGAAGGTAGAAGCATTACAGATAACCTTATGATTAGTCATGAACTGCTTAGGAATTATCATAGAAGCTCTAATAAAACTGATTGCACAGCCAAAATAGATCTTAGGAAGGCCTATGTATGACCTAGTTCAATGGGAGGCCATTGAAACTATTTTGAGTGTTCTGGGCATCCCTAAAGTTTATATTGGCTAGGTAATGGAATGTGTGTCTACAGCCTCTTACTCCATCTCTGTGAATGGTTCTCAAGAGGGGTCTTCCAAGGTAAGAGAGGTCTCAAACAAGGTGACCCCATATTTCCTTATTTATTTGTGCTCATTATGGAAACTTTTGGTTTATTGCTAGTTGAATCAGTGGATACAGGTATGTTTGATCTCCATAGTAAGTGTTCTAACCACACTATTACTTACCTTGCATTTGCAGATGATTTGCTAGTATTTTTCAAAGGAATGTGAACTCAGTCAACTCTATCAGAGCTAGTCTGACTACTCTAAATAGAATTAGTGAACTAGAGGTTAATCTCTCCAAATCTGCTATTTTTTTTTAGGGACAGATGATGTGAACCAACAACAACTTGTCGCAACTCTGGGTTTCAACATAGGCATTCTGCCTTTTAAGTACCTGGAGTGCCTCTTATCTCCACAAGGCTTAAGGCTAGGGACTGCAACATTTTGGTGGAGAGGATTATTTCAAGGATACACTCTTGGAGGTATTCTTATCTTTCATTTGCAGGTAAGCTCCAATTAATCAAATATGTTCTTAACTCTATACATATATTGGACTAGCTTATTTATTTTGCCCAAAAAGATCATGAACCAAATTGAGAACACTTTCTCTAAATTCCTATGGCATGTAAATAAAAAGAAGAGCTGTTCCTATAAGGTGGAATAGCTTTGCTACCCTAAGGAAAAAGAAGGATTAGGTTTAAGAAGTCTAGAAAAGTGGAATGAGGCTGCTATTATGAGGCATCTCTGGAAGTTGGCCTCTAAAAGTGAGTCTATATGGGCCAAATGGGCTGATACAAACTTACTTAGAAAAAGAAATATTTGGTCTATTGATATACCTAGAGATTGCTCCTGGTGTTGAAAGAAAATTCTTAAGATAAGAGATAAAGCTAAGCTTATGATAAAACACCTTATTAACAAAGGAGAGCAAACCAATTTATGGAATGACCCGTGGCATGAGAAAGGTATCCTCTTGAATAAGTTTAGACAACATCACAGGTATGACTCCTACCTCAAACTTGATACTAAAGTTTCTACTTTCATTATTGATGGGGAATGGTCTGTTCCTCCACATATCTATTATGATCTGCCTGATATCATGAATAGCCTGCCCCAAATTGTAGCTAGCAATACTAATTATGAACTCCTAATAAGATAGGTGTCTATACTGTTTGTGATACTTATGAGCACATAAGGCAGTCTAGAATTAGATTGACTTGGACTACAATTTGCTGGAACTCATATGTCATTCCAAAACAAGGATTTACAGTTTGGCAGGCTATGAAAGGAATCTTGGCTACTCAGGATAGACTTGTTCAAAGGCATGTGTTGAGCACTTCTCTTTGTACTTTTTGGAAAAATGCCCCTGAAAGTACATCTCATTTACTTATGGACTGTGTTTTCTCTTATGATATATGGTCTAAAATTCTTGCTATTTCTGGATTTTATAGGCACATTGAAGATTTTTATGAAGAAGTGGAATGGCTCACAAAATTGAAAAAAAATGATACTGTTACAAAGATTGTGCACACCAGTTTCTGCTCCTTTGTGTACCATATATGGAGAACAAGGAATGATGTTGTCTTCAGGAACAAGTTTAGCAATTGCCCTAAGGAGATTAGACAAATCACAAATGATGCTTATACAAGGTTGAATGCCACTATTGTCAGAGCAGCTGATACTGCAAGGAACAGAGAGTGTTGTGGAGCTTGGCACCTACACCCAGACTATGTTCTACCTAAAACTGTACTTTTATCATGGGACCCACCTCCACAGGGTATCTGTCTTCTTAATTCTGATGGGTCTTATACTAACTCAAGAGGAGGGACTGGAGGCATTATAAGGAATTCTGAAGGTATAGACATAATAGCCTATGCAGGAATGTTAGAGCCTGTTGATATTGTGCTTCATGAGATGCAAACTATTTTACAAGGGCTTGAAACTGCTGTGAACTTGGGACTCCCAAGACTGTGGGTGAATACTGATTCAACTTGTATGGTGTCTTACTTGAGAGATGGAGTCATCCCACCATGGAGGTGTTTACATACTTATAATGCTCTATTGACTATGATCCTAAGGTTCGAGGAATTCAAGATTTTTGACAAATTTAGAGAAGTGAATGAATGTGCAAATTTTCTTGTTGGATACCTGACATGTAATAGTTATGTGACTTATACTCCTAGCTCTTTTCCAATGGAACTGTATAGATATATAGATAAGGATAGAAGGGGTAAATCAGTCATTAGGATGTAATTCTTTCTATCTTGCAATATAACTGGTCATGGGGTCCGCCTAACCTTATTTTCCTTTTGCAAAAAAAAACTTCTCAAAATTGCGATAGAAACCATTGGAGTGGTACATAATCCGTACCGGTCAAAAATTCAAACCGGGAGCATTGCGATTCATTTGGTAACTATTCAAGCATGTTGTCGGTCGAAATGAACTCATATAAACAATCCAACTTCCCAAACGAGTAGCCGGTATCCATACTTCTCAGAATCGCGATATAAAGCATCAGAGAGGTTCGAAATCTGAACCAGTCATAAATAGAAACCTAGAGTACTGCGATTTATTTGGTAACTATCCTAGTATGTTGTCGGTCGAAACGAAACTCTTTAAATCGATCCAACTTCTCGAACGAGTAGCCGGTATCCAAACTTCTTAGAATTGGGATCTAAAGCATCGGAGAGGTCTGAAATCCGAACCAGTCATAAATAGAAACCGGGAGTATTGCGATTCATTTGGTAACTATCTTGGCATGTTGTCGGTTGAAACAAAACTTTTAAAAACGATCCAACCTCTCGAACATGTTGCATGTAGCCAAGTTTTTCTTAATTGCGATCTAAACCATCGGAGAGGTACATAACCCGCACCGGTCAAAAATTCAAACTGAGGGTATTGCGATTCATTTGATAACTATCCAAGCATGTTATCGATCGAGGAGAAACTCTTATAAGCGATCCAGCCACACAAACGAGTTGCCGGTATCTAGCCTTTCATAATACGATCTAAATTATCGGAGAGGTACGAAATCCGTACCATTGAAATATTAAAGCCGGCAGTATTGCGATTCATTTGGAACTATCGTAGCTTGTTGTCAGTCGTAACGAAACTCTTTGAAATGATCCATCCTCTCAAACGAGTTGCCGGTAGCAAAACTTCTCAAAATTGTGATAGAAACCATTGGAGTGGTACATAATCCGTACCGGCCAAAAATTAAAACCGGGAGCATTTCGATTCATTTGGTAACTATCCATGCAAGTTGTCGGTCGAAACAAACTCATATAATCAATCCAACTTCTCTAACGGCTAGTCGGTATCCATATTTCTCAAAATTGTGATCTAAAGCATCGGATAGGTTCGAAATATGAGCCAGTCATATATAGAAGCCGTAAGTATTGCGATTTATTTGGTAACTATCCTGGCATGTTGTCGGTCGAAACCAAACTCTTTAAATTGATTCAACCTCTCAAACGTGTTGCCGCTATCCAAGCTTCTCGGAATTGCGATTTATTTGGTAACTATACTAGCATGTTGTCGGTTGAAACAGAACTCTTAAAAACGATCCAATCTCTCAAACGAGTTGCATGTTGACATGCTTTTCTGAATTGAGATCTAAACCATCGGAGAGGTACATAATCCGTACTGGTCAAAATTTTAAACTGGGATTATTGCGATTCAATTGATAACTACCCTAGCATGTTGTCGATCGAAGTGAAACTTTTAGAAGCGATCCAAAGTCACAATCGAGATGCTGGTATCCAACCTTTTATAATTGCGTTCCAACCTTTTGTCTGTTGAAACGAAAGTTTTAAAATCGATCCAACCTCTCAAACGTGTTGCCGGCATCCATACTTCTCAGAATCGCGATCTAAAGCATCAAAGAGGTTCGAAATATGTACCAGTCAAAAATTCAAACTGAGACTATTGCGATTCATTTGGTAACAATCCTAGCATGTTGTCAGTTGAAACAGAACTCTTTAAAAAGGCCCAACCTCTAAAATGAGTTGCATGTTGGCATGCCTTTTTGAATTGAGATCTAAACCATCGGAGATGTACATAATTCGTACCGGTCAAAAATTCAAGCAGGGAGTATTGCTATTCATTTCATAACTATCGTAGCATGTTGTCGTTCGAAGAGAAACTCTTTGAAGCGATCCAAACTCAAAAATGAGTAGCTTGGTATCCAATTTTTCATAATTGCATTATAAAGCATCGGAGAGTTACGAAATCGGTACCAGTGAAAAATTAAAACCGGCAGTATTGCGATTTATTTGATAACTACCCTAGGATGTTGTCGGCCGCAACGAAACTTATAGAAATGATACATCCTCTCAAACGAGGTGCCGGTGGCCAAATATCTCGTAATTGTGATAGAAACCATCGGAGTGGTACAAAATCCGTACCGGAAAAAAATTCATACCGGGAGAATTGCGATTCATTTCGAAACTTCAAGAGCATGTTGTCGGTCGAAACGAAACTCTTAAAAAAGATCCAACCTCTCAACCAGTTGCATGTAGGTATGTTTTTTTAAATTGAGATCTAAAGCATCGGAGAGGTTTGAAATCCGAACCAGTTTTAAATAGAAGTCGGGAGTATTGCGATTTATTTGGTAACTGTTCTAGCATATTGTCGGTTGAAGTAGAACTCTTAAAAAAGATCCAACCTCTCAAACGAGTAGCATGTAGGCATGGTTTTTTAAATTGAGATTTAAACCATCGGAGAGGTACATAATCCGTACCGGTCAAAAATTCAAACATGGAGTATTGCGATTCATTTGATAACTATCATAGCATGTTGTCGATCGAAGAAAGATCTTTGAAGCGATCCAACCTCACAAACGAGTAGGTGGTATCCAACTTTTCATAATTGCGTTCTAAAGCATTGGAGAGGTACGAAATCCGTACCAGTAAAAAAAGTAAAACCGGCAGTATTGCGATTCATTTGTTAAATATCGTAGCATGTTGTCAGTCGTAACGAAACTCTTTGAAATGACCCATCCTCTCAAACGAGTTCCCGACTGCCAAACTTCTCAAAATTGGGATAGAAACCATTGGAGTGGTACATAATCCTTACCAGTCAAAAATTCAAACCAGAAGCATTACGATTTATTTGGTAACTATCCATGCATGCTGTCGGTCGAAAAAAACTCATAAAAATAATCCAATATCTATAACGAGTTGCCGGTATCCATTTTACTCAAAATCACGATCTAAAGCATCAGAGAGGTTCGAAATCCGAACCAATCATAAATAAAAGATGGGAGTATTGCGATTTATTTGGTAACTATCCTACCATGTTGTCGTTTGAAACGAAAATCTTTAAATCGAACCAACCTCACGTGTTACTGGTATCGAAGCTTCTTGGAATTGTAATTTATTTGGTAACTACCCTAGCATGTTGTAGGTTGAAACAAAACTCTTAAACCGATCCAACCTCTCAAACGAGTTGCATGTAGACATGCATTTTTGAATTGAGATATAAACCTTTGGAGAGGTACATAATCTGTACCTGTCAAAAATTCTAACTGAGGGTATTACGAATCATGTGATAACTATCCTAGCATCTTATCGATCGATACGAAACTCTTTGAAGCGATCCAGCCTCATAAACGATTTGCCGGTATCCATCCTATCATAATTGCGTTCTAAAGCATCCGAGAGGTACGAAATCCGTACTTGTGAAAAATTAAAACTAGCAGTATTGCGATTCATTTGGTAACTATCTTAGCATGTTGTCGGTAGTATCGAAACTCTTAGAAATGATCCATCATCTCAAACCTGTTACCAGTAGCCAAATTTTTCAAAATTACCATACAAACCATCGGAGTGGTACATAATCCGTACCGGTCTTAAATTCTAACCGGGAGTATTGCAAATCATTTGATAACTATCCCAGCATGCTGTCGATTGAAGTATACTCTTAGAAGCGATCCAACCTCACAAACGAGTAGCCGGTATCCAACCTTTCATAATTACGCTCTAAAGCATCGGAGACTTACGAAATCCGTACCAATGAAAAATCAAAACTGGCAGTACTGCGATTCATTAGGAAACTATCGCAGCATGTTGCCCGTCGTAACGAAACTCTTTCAATTGATCCATCCTCTCAAACGGGTTGGTAGAAAAACTTCTAAAAATTGCGATAGAAACCATTGGAGTGGTACATAATCCGTACAGGTCAAAAATTCAAACCAGGAGCATTGCGATTCATTTGGTAACTATCCAAGCATGTTGAGTGTCGAAATGAACTCATAAAAACAATCCAACTTCCCAAACGAGTAACCGGTATCCAGACTTCTCTGAATCGCGATCTAAAGCATCGGAGTGGCTCGAAGTCTGAACCAGTCATAAATAGAAGCCGGGAGTATTGCGATTTACTTTGTAACTATCCTAGCATATTTTCAGTCGAAACGAAACTCCTTAAATCGATCTAAAGCATCATGGAGGTGCAAAATATGTACCAGTCAAAATTAAAAAATTGGGAAGATTGCGATTCATTTGGTAACTATCTTGGCATGTTGTTGGTTGAAACAAAACTCATAAAAACGATCCAACCTCTCGAACAAGTTGCATGTTACCCAGCTTTTCTGAAATGCGATCTTAACCATCGGAATGGTACATAATCCGCAGCGGTCAAAAATTAAAACTGAGGGTAATACGAATCATTTGATAACTATCCAAGCATGTTGTCGATCGAAGGAAGCTCTTTGAAGTGATCCAACCTCACACACGAGTAGGTGGTATCCAACTTTTCATAATTGCGTTCTAAAGCGTCGGAGAGGTACGAAATCCGTACCAGTAAAAAAATTAAAACCGGCAGTATTGCGGTTCATTTGGTAACTACCGTAGCATATTGTCGGTCGTAACGAAACTCTTAGAAATGATACATCCTCTCAAACGAGTTGCCGGTAGCCAAATTTCTCATAATTGCGATAGAAACCATCGAAGTGGTACATAATCTGTACCGGTCAAAAATTCAAACCGGAAGCATTTCGATTCATTTGGTAACTATCCAAGCATGTTGTCGGTCGAAACGAACTCATAAATGCAATCTAACTTCTCAAACGAGTAGCCGGTATCCCTACTTCCCAGAATTGCGATCTAGAGCATCGGAGAGGTTTGAAATCCGAACCAGTCATAAATAGAAACTGGGAGTATTGCGATTCATTTGGTAACTATCTTGGCATGTTGTCGATTGGAACAAAACTTTTAAAAATGTTCCATCCTCTCGAACATGTTGCATGTAGCCAAGCTTTTCTTAATTGCGATCTAAACCATCGGAGAGGTGCATAACCCGTACCGGTCAAAAATTCAAACTGAGGGTATTGCGATTCATTTGATAACTATCCTAGCATGTTATCGATCGAAGCGAAACTCTTATAAGCGATCCAACCTCACAAACGAGTTGCCGGTATCCAACCTTTTATAATTACGATATAAATCATCGGAGAGGTACGAAATCTGTACCATTGATAAATTAAAACCGGCAGTAATGCGATTAATTTGGTAACTATCGTAGCATGTTGTCAGTTATAACGATATTTTTTGAAATTATCCAACCTCTCAAACGAGTTGTCGGTAGCCAAATTCTCAAAATTGCGATAGAAACTATTGGAGAGGTACATAATCCGCACCGGCAAAAAATTAAAACTGGGAGCATTGCGATTCATTTGGTAACTATCCATGCAAGTTGTCGATCGAAACGAACTCATATAATCAATCCAACTTCTCTAACGACTAGCCGGTTTCCATATTTCTCAAAATTGCGATCTAAAGCATCGGATAGGTTCGAAATATGAACCAGTCATAAATAGAAGCTGGGAGTATTGCGATTTATTAGGTAACTATCCTGGCATGTTGTCGGTCGAAACCAAACTCTTTAAATCGATCAAACCTCTCAAACGAGTTGCATGTTGACATGTTTTTCTGAATTGAGATCTAAACCATCTGAGAGGTACATAATCCGTACCGGTAAAAATTTCAAACTGGGAGTATTACGATTTAATTAATAACTATCCTAGCATGTTGTCGATCGAAGCGAAACTCTTCGAAGCGATCCAAACACACAATCGAGTTGCCGGTATCCAACCTTTTTATAATTGCGCTCTAAAGCATCGGAGAGGTTCAAAATCCGTATCAGTCAAAAATTAAAATTGGTTGTATGGCGATTCATTTGGTAACTATCCTCGTATGTTGTCGGTTATAAAGAAACTCTTAGAAATGATACATCCTTTCAAGCGAGTTGCCAGTGCCCAATTTCTCAGAATTTCGATAGAAACCATCGGAGAGGTACATATTCCGTACCGGTCAAAAATTCAAATCGGGAGCATTGCGATTCATTTGGTAACTATCCAAGCATGTTGCCGGCCGAAACGAACTCATAAAAATAATCCAACTTCTCTAACGAGTAGCCGGCATCCATACTTCTCAGAATCACGATCTAAAGCATCAGAGAGGTTTCTAATCCGAACCAGTCATAAATAGAAGCCGGGAGTATTGCGATTTATTTGGTAACTATCCTAGAATGTTGTCGGTCGAAACGAAACTCATAAAATTGATCCAAGCTCTGAAACGAGTTGTCGGTATCCAAGCTTCACAAAATTGCGATCTAAAGCATCATAGAGGTACGAAAAATGTTCCAGTAAAAAATTAAAACCAGGAGTATTGCGATTCATTTGGTAACTATCCAAGCATGTTGTCGGTTAAAACAAAACTCTTAAAAACGATCCAACCTCTCTGACGAGTTCTATGTAAATATGCGTTTTTGAATTGAGATCTAAACCATCGGAGATGTACATAATCTCTACCAGTCAAAAATTTAAACTGGGAGTATTGCGATTCATTTGATAACTATTCCAGCATGTTGTCGATCCAAGAAAACTCTTAGAAGCGATCCAACCTCATAAACGAGTAGCTGGTGTCCAACTTTTCATAATTGCGTTATAAAGCATCGGAGAGGTACGAAATCTGTACCATTGAAAAATTAAAACTGGCAGTACTGCGATTCATTTGATAACTATTCTTGCAAGTTGTCGGTCGTAACAAAACACTTAGAAATTTTACATCCTCTCAAACGAGTTGCCGGTAACAAAATTTCTCATAATTGCAATTGAAACCATCAGAGTGGTACATAATCTGTACCGGTCAAAAATTCAAACCGGGAGTATTGCGATTCATTTGGTAACTATTCAAGCATGTTGTTGGTCGAAACGATCCAACTTCTCAAATGAGTAGCCGGAATCCATACTTGTCATAATTGAGATTTAAAGTATCGGAGAGGTTTGAAATCCGAGCCAGTCATAAATACAAACCGAGAGCATTACGATTTATTTGGTAACTATCCGAGAATGTTGTCGGCCGAAACAAAACTCTTTAAATCGATCCAACCTCTCTAACTTGTTGCCGGTATCCAAGCTTCTCAAAATTACGATATAAACCATCATTGAGGTACGAAATATGTACTAATCAAAAATACAAACCGGGAGTATTGCGATTCTTTTGGTGACCATCTTGGCATGTTGTCGGTTGAAACAAAACTCTTAAAAACGATCCAACCTCTCGAACAAGTTGCATGTAGCCAACCTTTCCTGAATTGCGATCTAAACCATCTCCAGGAATATAATCCGTACCGGTCTAAAATTCAAACTGGGACTATTGCGATTCTTTTGATAACTATTCCAGCATGTTGTCGATCAATGAAAACTCTTTGAAGCGATCCAATCTCACAAACGAGTAGCGGGTGTCCAAGTTTTCATAATTGGGTTCTAAAGCATCGGAGAGGTACGAAATCCGTACCAGTGAAAAATTAAAATCGGCAGTATTGTGATTCATTTGGTAACTATCCCAGCATGTTGTCGATCGAAGAAAACTCTTTGAAGCGATCCAACCTCACAAACGAGTAGCGGGTGTCCAAGTTTTCATAATTGGGTTCTAAAGCATCGGAGAGGTACGAAATCCGTACCAGTGAAAAATTAAAACCGGTAGTATTGTGATTCATTTGGTAACTATCCTAGCAAGTTGTCGACCATAACAATACTCCTAGAAATGATACATCCTCTCAAACGAGAAGCCGGTAGCTAAATTTCTTATAATTGTGATAGAAACCATCGAAGTGGTACATAATCCGTACCGGCAAAAATTCAAACCGGGAGAATTGCGATTCATTTGGTAACTATCCATGCATGTAGTCGGTCGAAAAGATCCAACTTATCAAACGAGTAGCTGGAATCCAAACATCTCAGAATTGATATCTAAAGCATCGGAGAGGTTTTAAATCCGAACCAGTTATAAATAAAAACCGAGAGTATTGATATTTATTTAGTAACTATCTTAGCATGTTGCCGGTCGAAACGAAATTCTTTAAATCGATCCAACCTCTCTAACGTGTTGCCGGTATCCAAGCTTCTCAGAATTACGATCTAAAACATAATTGAGGTACGAAATATGTACCAGTCAAAAATACAAACTGGGAGTATTCCGATTCATTTGGTAACGATCTTGGCATGTTGTCAGTTGAAACAAAACTCTTAAAAATGATCCAACCTCTCGAAGAAGTTGTATGTACCCAAGTTCTTCTGAATTGTGATCCAAACCATCTGAGAGGTACATAATCCGAACCGGTCAAAAATTCAAACTGGGAGTATTGCGATTCATTTGATAACTATCCTAGCATGTTGCCGATCGATGCGATACTCTTAGAAGTGATCCAAACTCACAAACGAGTTGCCGGTATCCAGCCTTTCATAATTGCGTTCTAAAGCATCGGAGAGGTCCGAAATCCGTACCATTCAAAAATTAAAACCGGCAGTATTGCGATTCATTTAGTAACTATCCACGCATGTTGCCGGTCGTAACAAAACTCTTAGAAATGATACATCCTCTCAAACGAGTTGCCGGTAGCCAAACTTCTCAAAATATTGATTGAAACCATCGAAGTGGTACATAATTCGTATCGGTCAAAAATTCAAACCGGGAGTATTGCGATTCAATTGATAACTATCCTTGCATGTTATCGATCGAAGAAAAACTATTTGAAGCGATCCAATCACACTAAGGTGTTACCGGTATCCAACCTTTCATAATTGCGTTCTAAAGCATCGAAGAGGTACAAAATCCGCACCAGTGAAAAATTAAAATCTGCAGTATTGCGATTCCTTTGCTAACTATTCCTGCATGTTGTTGGTAGTAACGAAACTCTTTGAAATGATCTATCCTCTCAAACGAGTTGCCGGTGGCCAAACTTCTCGAAATTGCGATAGAAACCATCGGATTGGTACATAATCCATACCGGTCAAAAAATTAAAACCGGGAGTATTGCAATTTATTTGGTAACTATCCAAGCATGTTTCGGTCGAAACGAAACAATAAAAATCAATCCAACCTCTCAAAGGAGTTGACGGTATCCATGTTTCTCAGAATTGCGATCTAAAGCATCATAGAGGTACGAAATATGTTCCAGTAAAAAATACAAACCGGGAGTATAGCGATTCATTTGGTAACTATCCTAGCATGTTGTCGCCTGAAACAAACTCGTAAAAATGATCCAACTTCTCAAACAATTTGCATGTAGCAAGCTTTTTTTGTATTGCGATCTAGACCATCGGAGAGGTACATAATCCGTACCGGTCAAAAATTCAAACTGTGGGTATTACGATTCATTTGATAACTATCCTAGCATGTTATCGATCGAAGCGAAAGTCTTAGAAGCATTCCGACCACACAATAAAGTTGTCGGCATCCAACCTTTAATAATTGCGCTTTAAAGCATCGGAAAGGTACGAAACCCGTACCAGAAAAAAATTAAAACCGGCAGTATTGCGATTCATTTGTTAACTATCCCAGCATGTTGTTGGTCGTAACGAAACACTTTGAAATGATTCATCCTCTCAAACGAGTTGCCTGTAGCCAAACTTCTCAAAATTATGATTGAAACCATCAACCTCTCGATGCTTTAGAACGCAATTATGAAACGTTGGATACCGGCAACTCGTTTGTGAGTTTGGATCGCTTCTAAGAGTTCCGCTTCGATTGGCAACATCCTAGGATAGTTATCAAATGAATCGCAATACTCCCAGTTTGAATTTTTGACCGGTACGGATTATGTACCTCTCCGATGGTTTAGATCGCAATTCAGAAAAGCTTGGCTGCATGCAACTTGTTCGAGAGGTTGGATCATTTTTAAGAGTTTTGTTTCAACCGACAACATGCCAAGATAGTTACCAAATGAATTTTAATACTCTCGGTTTGTATTTTTGACTGGTACATATTTCGCACCTCAATGATGCTTTAGTTCGCAATTCTGAGAAGCTTGGATACCGGCAACACGTTAGAGAGGTTGGATCGATTTAAAGAGTTTCGTTTTGACCGACATCATTCTAGGATAGTCACCAAATAAATCGCAATACTCTCGGTTTATATTTATAACTTGTTCGGATTTCAATCCTCTCCGATGCTCTAGATCTCAATTCTGAGATGTTTGGATTTCGGTTACTCATTTTAGAAGTTGTATCGTTTTGACCGATAACATGCATAGACTGTTACCAAATGAATCGCAATTCTCCCGGTTTGAATTTTTGACCGGTACGGATTTTGTACCATTCCGATGGTTTCTATCACAATTATGAGAAATTTGGCTACCGGCAACTCATTTGAGAGGATGTATCATTTCTTGGAGTTTCGTTACGACCGACATCTTGCTAGGATAGTTACCAAATGAATCGCAATACTCCCGGTTTTAATTTTTCACTGGTAGCGGATTTCCTACCTCTCCGATTCTTTTGAAAGCAATTATGAAAAGTTGGATACCGGCAACTCGCTTGTGAGGTTTGATCGAAACATGCCGGGATAGTTATCAAATGAATCGCAATACTCCCGGTTTGAATTTTTTACTGGTACATATTTCGTACCTCTATGATGTTTTAGATCGCAATTTTGAGAAGCTTGGATGCCGACAACACGTTTGAGAGGTTGGACCAATTATGAATAGTTGGATACCAGCTACTCCTTTGTGAGGTTGGATCGCTTCTAAGTTTTCTGCGATCGACAACATGCAGGGATAGTTATCAAATGAAACGCAATACTGCCAGTTTGAATTTTTGATCGGTACAGATTTTGTACCTCTCCGATGGTTTAAATCTCAATTCCAAAAAACATGTCTACATGCAACTCGTTTTGTTTCAACCGGTAATATGCTAGGATAGTTACCATAGGAATCGCAATACCCCCGGTTTGAATTTTTGATTGGTACATATTTCGTACCTCTATGATGCTTTAGATCGCAATTCGAAGAAGCTTTGATAGCTGCAACTCGTTTGAGAGGTTGGATTGATTTTAAGAGTTTTGTTTCGACCGACAACATGCTAAGATAGTTACCAAATAAATCGCAATACTCCCGGCTTCAATTTATGACTAGCTCGGATTTGGAACCTCTCCGATGCTTTAGATCGCGATTCTGAGAAGTATGGATACCGGCTACAAGTTTGAGAAGTTGTATAGTTTTTATGAGTTCGTGTCGACCGACAACATGCTTGGATTGTTACCAAATAAATCGCAATGCTCCCGGTTTAAATTTTTGACCGGTACGGATTATGTACCACTCCGATGGTTTCCATCGAAATTCGAAAAAGTTTTGCTACCGGCAACTTGTTTGAGAGGATAGATCATTTCAAAGTGTTTCGTTATGACCGACAGCATGCTAGAATAGTTACCAAATGAGTCGCAATACTACCGGTTTTAATTTTTGACTTGTACTGATTTCGAACCTCCCGATGCTTTAGAACGCAATTAAGAAAGGTTGGATACCGGCAACTCGTTTGTGAGATTGGATCGCTTCAATGAGTTTCGCTTCGACCGACAACATACTTGGATAGTTAGCAAATGAATCGCAATGGTCCCGGTTTACATTTTTGACCGGTACGGATTATGTAGCACTCCGATGGTTTCAATCGCAATTTTGTGAAGTTTGGCAACCGGCAACTCGTTTGAGAGGATGGATCATTTCAAAGTGTTTCGTTACGACCGACAACATGCTAGGATAGTTACAAAATGAATCGCAATACTGCCTGATTTTATTTTTTATTTGTGCGGATTTCGTAACTCTCCGATGCTTTAAAACACAATTATGAATGGTTGGATACCGGCAACTCGTTTGTGAGTTTGGATCACTTCTAAGAGTTTTGCTTCGATCGACAACATGCTAGGATAGTTATAAAATGATTCGCAATACTCCCTGTTTGAATTTTTTTCCGGTACGGATTATGTTCCTCTCCGATAGTTTAGATCGCAATTCAGAAAAGCTTGGCTACATGCAACTTGTTCGAGAGGTTGGATCGATTTTAAGAGTTTTGTTTATGCCGAAAACATGCCAAGATAGTTTTCAAATGAATCGCAATACTCCCGGTTTGAATTTTTGGCTGGTACATATTTCGTACCACAATGATGCTTTAGATCTCTATTACGAGAAGCTATGATACCGGCAACACGTTTGCGTGGTTGGATCGATTTAAAGAGTTTCATTTCGAATGACAACATGCACGGATAGTTACCAAATAAATCGCAATACTCCCGGTTTTTATTTATGACTGGTTCAGATTTCAAATCTCTCCGATGCTTTAGATTACAATTATGAGAAGTTTGGATACCGGCTACTCGTTTGAGAAGTTGGATCGTTTTTCAGAGTTCGTTTCGACCGACAACATACTTTGATAATTACCAAATGAATTGCAATACTCCCGGTTTAAATTTTTGACCGGTACGGATTATGAACACTCCAATGGTTTCTATAGAAATTCTGAGAAGTTTGGCTACTGGCTACTCGTTTGTGAGGATGTATCATTTCTAAGTGTTTCGTTATGACTGGCTCTATGCGTGGATTGTTACCAAATGAATCGCAATACTGCCAGTTTCAATTTTTGACTGGTACGGATTTCGTACCTTTCCGATGCTTTAGAACACAATTATTAAAGGCTAGATACCGGCAACTCGTTTGTGAGTTTGGATCGCTTCTATGAGTTTTGTTTTGAACGATAACATTTTTGGATAGTTACTAAATGAATCCCACTGCTCCCGGTTTAAATTTTTGATCGGTACGGATTTTGTAGCACTACAAAATCCGAACCAGTCAAAAAATAAAACTGGCAGTATTGCGATTCATTTAGTAACTATCCTCGCATGTTGCCGGTCGTAACGAAACACTTTGAAATCATCCATTCTCTCAAACGAGTTGCCGGTTGCCAAACTTCTCAAAATTGCGATTGAAACCATCAGAGTGCTTCATAATCTGTACCGGTCAAAAATTTAAACCGGGAGCATTGCGATTCATTTGGTAACTATCCAGGCATGTTGTCGGTCGAAAGGAACACATAATAGCAATCCAACTTCTCTAACGAGTAGCCGGTATCCATATTTTACAGAATCACGATCTAAAGAATCGGGGAGGTTCCTATTTTGAGCCAGTCATAAATAGAAGCCGGGAGTATTGCGATATATTTGGTAACTATCCTAGCATGTTGTCGGTCGAAACGAAACTCTTAAAATCGATCCAAGCTCTCAAACGAGTTGCCGGCATCCAAGCTTCACCGAATTACGATCTAAAACATCATAGAGGTACGAAATATGTTCCGGTCAAAAATTTAAACAGGAAGTATTGCAATTTATTTGGTAACTATCCTTGCATGTTTTTGGTTAAAACAAAACTCTTAAAAACGTTCCATCCTCTCAAACGAGTTGCATCTAAACATGCATTTTTGAATTGAGATCTAAACCATCGGAGAGGTACATAATCCCTACCGGTCTAAAATTAAAAATTGGAGTATTGAGATTCATTTTATAGCAATTCCAGCATGTTATCGACCGAAGAAAACTCTTAGAAGCGATCCAACCTCACAAACGAGTAGCTGGTGTCCAACTTTTAATAATTGTGTTCTAAAGCATCGGAGAGGTACGAAATCCGTACCAGTGAAAAATTAAAACCTGCAGTATTGCAATACATTTGATAACTATTATAGCAAGTTGTCGGTCGTAACGAAACACTTAGAAATGATACATCCTCTCAAACGAGTTGCCGGTAGCCAAATTTCTCATAATTACAATAGAAACCATCAGAATGGTACATAATGCATACCGGTCAAAAATTCAATCCGGGAGTATTGCGATTCATTTGGTAACTATCAAAGCATGTTGTTGGTCGAAACGATCCAACTTCTCAAACGAGTAGGCGGAATCCATACTTCTCATAATTGAGATTTAAAGCATCAGAGAGGTTTGAAATCCGAGTCAGTCATAAAAAGAAACCGAGAGTATTGCGATTTACTTGGTAGCTATCCGAGCATGTTGTCAGTCGAAACGAAACTCTTTAAATCGATCCAACCTCTCTAACTTGTTGCCGGTATCCAAGCTTCTCAGAATTGCGATCTAAACCATCATTGAGGTACGAAATATGTACCAGTCAAAAATACAAACCGAGACTATTACGATTTATTTGGTAACTATCTTGGCATGTTGTCTGTTGAAACAAAACTCATAAAAATGATCCAACCTCTCGAACAAGTTGAACGTAGCCAAGCTTTTCTAAATTGCGATCTAAACCATCTCAAGGTATATAATCCGTACCGGTCTAAAATTAAAATTTGGAGTATTGCGATTCATTTGATAACAATCCTAGCATGTTGTCGATCGATGCGAAACTCTTAGAAGTGATCCAAACTCACAAACGAGTTGCCATTAACCATCCTTTCATAATTACGTTCTAAAGCATCGTAGAAGTACGAAATCCGTACCAGTCAAAAATTAAAATCGGCAGTATTGCGATTCATTTAGTAACTATCCTCACATGTTGCCGGTCGCAACGAAACTCTTAGAAATGATTCATCCCCACAAACGAGTTGCCGGTAGCCAACCTATTAGAGGCGATCCAACTTCTTAAACGAGTAGCCGGTATCCAAACTTCTCTGAATTGCGATTTAAAGCATCGGAGAGGTTTGAAATCCGAACAAGTCATAAATAGAAACTGGGATTATTGCGATTTATTTGGTAACTATCCTAGCATGCTGTCAGTCGAAACGAAACTCTTTAAATCGATCCAACCTCACAAACGTTTTGCCGGTATCATAGCTTCTTAGAATTGCGATCTAAAGCATCATTGAGGTACGAAATATGTACCAATCAAAAATACAAACCGGGAGTATTGCGATTCATTTGGTAACTATCTTGGCATGTTGTCGGTTAAAACAAAACACTTAAATGCGATCCAACCTCTCGAACAAGTTGCACGTAACCAAGCTTTTCTGAATTGCGATCTAAACCATCGGAGAGGAACATAATCCGTACAAGCCAAAAATTCACACTGGGAGTATTGCGATTCATTTTATTACTATCCAGCATGTTGTCAATCGAAGCGAAACTCTTAGAAGCGATCCAAACTCACAAACAAGTTGCCGGTATCTAAACTTTGAAAATTATGTTCTAATGCATCAGTGAGGTGCGAAATCCGTACCAGTCAAAAATTAAAACCAGCAGTATTGCGATTCATTTGGTAACCATCCTCGCATGCTGCCGGTCGTAACAAAACTTTTAGAAATGATACATCCTCTCAAACGAGTAGCCGGTAGCAAAACTTCTCAGAATTTTGATAGAAACCATCGAAGTGGTACATAATCCGTACCGGTCAAAAATTCAAACCGGGAGCATTGTGATTCATTTGGTAACTGTCCAAGCATGTTGTCGGTCGAAACGAACTCTTAAAAACGATCCAACTTCTCAAACGAGTAGCCGGTATCCAAACTTTTCAGACTTGCGATCTAAAGCATCGGAGAGGTTTAAATCCAAACCAGTCATAAATAGAAACTGGGAGTATTGCGATTTATTTAGAAACTATCCTAGCATATTGTCGGTCGAAGCAAAACTCTTTAAATTGATCCAACCTCACAAACGTGTTGCCGGTATCCAAGCTTCTCTGAATTGCGATCTAAAGCATCATTGAGGTACGAAATATGTAGCAATCGAAAATACGATTCATTTGGTAACTATCATGGCATGTTGTCGGCTGATACAAAACACTTAAAAGCGATCCAATCTCGCGAACAAGTTACATGTAGCCAAGCTTTTCTGAATTGTGATCAAAACCATCGGAGAGGAACATAATCCGTACAGGCAAAAAATTCAAACTGGGAGTAGTGCGATTCATTTTATTACTATCCTAGCATGTTGTTGATTGAAGCGAAACTCTTAGAAGCGATCCAAACTCACTAACGAGTTGCCGGTATCCAACCTTTCATAATTTAGTTCTAAAGCATCAGAGAGGTACGAAATTCGTACCAGTCAAAAATTAAAACTGGTAGTATTGTTATTCATTTGGTAACTATCCTCGCATGCTGCCGGTCGTACGAAACTTTTAGAAATGATACATCCTCACAAACGAGTAGCCGGTAGCCAAACTTCTCAGAATTTTGATAGGAACCATCGGAGTGGTACATAATCCGTACCGGTCAAAAATTCAAGCTGGGAGCATTACAATTTATTTGGTAGCTATCCAAGCTTGTTGCCGGTCGAAACGAACTCTTAAAAATGATCCAACTTCTCAAACGAGTAGCCGGTATCCAAACTTCTCAGAATTACGACCTAAAGCATCGGAGAGGTTTTAAATCCGAACCAGTCATAAATTGAAACCGGGAGTATTGCGATTTATTTGGAAATTATACTAGCATAATGTCGGTCAAAACGAAACTCTTTAAATCGATCCAACCTCTCAAACGTGTTGCCGGTATCATAGCTTCTCAGAATTGCGATATCAAGCATCATTGGGGTATGAAATATGTACCAATGAAAAATACAAACCGAGAGTATTGCGATTCATTTGGTAACTATCTTGGCATGTTGTCGGGTGAAACAAAACTCTTAAAATCGATCCAACCTCTCGGACAAGTTGCATGTAGCCAAGCTTTACTGAATTGCGATCTAAACCATCGGAGAGGAACATAATCCGTACAGGTCAAAAATTCAAACTGGGAGTATTGCGATTCATTTTATTACTATCCTAGCATGTTGTCGATCGAAGCGAAACTCTTAGAAGCGATCCAAACCCAAAAACGAGTTGCCGGTATCTAACCTTTTTTAAATGCGTTCCAAAGCATCAGAGGGGTACGAAATTCGTGCCAGTCCAAAATTAAAACCGGCAATATTGCGATTCATTTGGTAACTATCCTCCATGCTGACGGTCGCAACGAAACTTTTTGAAATGATTCATCCTCACAAACGAGTTGCCGATAGCAAAAGTTCTCAGAATTTCCATAAAAGCCATCGGAGTGGTACATAATCCGTACCTGTCAAAAATTCAAACCGGGAGCATTGCGATTCATTTGGTAACTATCGAAGCATGTTGTCGGTCGAAATGAACTCTTAAAAATGATCCAACTTCTCAAACGAGTAGCCGGTATTCAAACTTCTCAGAATTGCGATCTAAAGCATCGGAGAAGTTTTAAATCTGAACCAGTCATAAATTGAAACCGGGAGTATTGTGACTTATTTGGTAACTATCCTAGCATATTGTTGGCCGAAATGAAACTCTTTAAATCGATCCAACCTCACAAACGTGTTGCTGGTATCATAGCTTCTCGGAATTGCGAACTAAAGCAACATTGAGGTACGAAATATGTACCGGTCAAAAATTCAAAAGCGGGAGAATTGAGATTCATTTTATTACTATCCTAGCATGTTGTTGATCGAAGCGAAACTCTTTGAAGCGATCCAAACTCACAAACGAGTTGCCGGTATCTAACCTTTCATAATTACGTTCTAAAGCATCAGAGAGGTACGAAATCCGTACCAGTCAAAACTTAAAACCTGCAGTATTGCGATTCATTTTGTAACTATCCTCGCATGCTGCAGGTCGCAACGAATCTTTTAGAATTGATACATCCTCTCTAACGAGTAGCCGGTAGCAAAACTTCTCTGAATTTCGATAGAAACCATCGGAGTGGTACATAATCCGTACCGGTCAAAAATTTAAACCGGGAGCATTGCGATTCATTTGGTAATTATCCAAAAATGTTTTCGGTCGAATCTAACTCTTAAAAATGATCCAACTTCCCAAACGAGTAGCCGGTATCCAAACTTCGCTGAATTGCGATCTAAAGCACCGACGAGGTTTTAAATCCGAACCAGTCATAAATAGAAACTGGGAGTATTGCGATTTATTTGGTAACTATCCTTGCATATTGACGGTAGAAACGAACCTCTTTAAATCGATCCAACCTCACAAACGTGTTGCCGGTATCATAGCTTCTCGGAATTGCGATCTAAAGCATCATTGAGGTACGAAATTTGTAACAGTCAAAAATACAAACCAGGAGTATTGCGATTCATTTGGTAACTATCTTGGCATGTTGTCGGCTGAAACAAAATTCTAAAAATCGATCCAACCTCTCGAACAAGTTGCATGTAGCCAAGCTTTATCTGAATTGCGATCTAAACCATCGGAGGGGAACATAATCCATACAAGGTAAAAATTTGAACCGAGGGTATTAAACTTCATCTGATAACTATCCTATCATGATATCGATCGATGTGAAACTCTTAGAAGCGATCCAACCTCACAAACGAGTTGCCGGTATCCAACCTTTCATAATTGCGTTATAAAGCATCGGAGAGGTACGAAATCCGTACAAGTGAAAAATTAAAACCGACAGTATTGCGATTCATTTGGTAACTATCCTCGCATGCAGCTGGTCATAGCGAAACTTTTAGAAATGATACATCCGCTCAAACGAGTAGCCGGTTGCCAAACTTCTCAGAATTTCAATAAAAACCATCGGAGTGGTTCATAATCCATACCGATCATAAATTCAAACCGGGATCATTGTAATTCATTTGGTAAATATCCAAGCATGTTGTCGGTCGAAACGAACTCTTAAAAATGATCCAACTTCTCAAAGAAATTGCCGGTATCAAAACTTCTCAGAATTACGATCTAAAGCATCGGAGAGGTTTTAAATCCGAACCAATCATAAATAGAAACTGGGAGAATTTCAATTTATATGGTAACTATCCAAGAATATTGTCGCTCAAAGCAAAACTCTTTAAATCGATCCAGCTTCCCAAACGTGTTGCCGGTATCATAGCTTCTCGAAATTGTGATCAAAAGCATCATTGAGGTACGAAATATGTACGAGTCAAAAATTCAAAGCTGGAGTATTACGATTCATTTTATTACTATCCTTGCAAGTTGTCGATTGAAGCGAAACTCTTAGATGCGATTCAAACTCACAAACGAGTTGCCAGTATCCAACCTATCATAATTGCGTTATAAAGCATCTAAGAGGTACGAAATCCGTTCCAGTCAAAAATTAAAACCGGCAGTATTGCGATTCATTTGGTAACTATCCTCGCATGCTGCCGGTCATAACGAAACTTTTAGAAATGATACATCCTCTCAAACGAGTAGCCGGTAGCCAAACTTCTCATAATTTCGATAAAAACCATCGGAGTGGTACATAATCCGTTCCGGTCAAAAATTCAAACCGGGAGCATTGCGATTCATTTGGTAACTATCAAAGCATGTTGTCGGTCGAAATTAACTCTTATAAACGATCCAACTTCTCAAACGACTTGCCGGTATCAAAACTTCTCAGAATTGCGATTTAAAGCATCAGAGAGGTTTAAAATACGAACCAATCATAAATAGAAACCGGGAGTATTGTGATTTATTTGGTAACTATCCTAGCATGTTGTCGGGCGAAGCGTAACTTTTTAAATCGATCCAACCTCATAAGCGTATTGCCGGTATCCAAGCTTCTCTGAATTGCGATCTAAAGCATCATTGAGGTACGAAATATGTACTAATCGAAAATACAAACCGGGAGTATTGCGATTCATTTGGTAACTATCTTGGCATGTTGTCTATTGAAGCAAAACTCTTAAAAGCGATCCAATCTCTCGAACAAGTTGCATGTAGCCAAGCTTTTCTGAATTGCGATCTAAACCATCGGAGAGGAGCATATCCGCACCAGTCTAAAATTAAAACCGATAGTATTGCGATTCATTTGGTAACTATCCTAGCATGTTGTCGGTCGTAACAAAATTCTTATAAATGATCCATCCACTCAGACGATTTCCCGGTAGCCAAACTTCTCTGAAATGCGATAGAAACCATCGGAGTGGTACATAATCCATACCGGCCAAACATTCAAACCCAGAGTATTGCGATTCATTTGGTAACTATCCAAGCATGTTATCGGTTGAAATGAACTCATTAAAACAATCCAAATTCTAAAACAAGTAGCCAGTATCCAAATTTCTCATAATCGCGATCTAAAGCATCGAAGAGGTTCGAAATCCGAACCAATCATAAATAGAAGCCGGGACTATTGCGATTTATTTGGTAGCTATCCAAGCTTCCTAGAATTGTGATCTAAAGCATCATAGAGGTTCGAAATATGTACCATTCAAAAATTCAAGCCGAGAGTATTGCAATTTATTTTGTAACTATCCCATCATGTAGTCGGTTGAAACAGAACTCATAAAAAAGTTCCAACCTCTCAAAGGAGTTGCTTGTAGATATGCGTTTTTGAATTGAGATCAAAACCCTCGGGGAGGTACATAATCCGTACCGTTCAAAAATTCAAACTGGGTGTATTGCGATTCATTTGGTAACTATCCCAGCATGTTGTCGAATGAAGAAAAATCTTAGAAGCGATCCAAACTCACAAACGAGTTTCCGGTATCCAACCTTTCATAATTGTGCTCTAAAGCATTGGAGAGATACGAAATCCGTACCGGTCAAAAATTTAAACTGGGAGTATTGCGATTAATTTGATAACTATCCCAGCATGTTGTCGATCGAAGAAAACTCTTATTAGCGATCCAACCTCACAAACGAGCAGCTGGTATCCAACTTTTCATAATTGCGATCTAAAGCATCGGAGAGGTATGAAATCCGTACCAGTAAAAAATTAAAACTGACAGTATTGCGATTCATTTGGTAACTATCATAGCATGTTGTCCATCGTAACAAAACTCTTTGAAATGATTCATCCTCTAAAACGAGTTACCGTTAGCCAAACTTTTCAAAATTGCGATATAAACCATGGGAGTGGTACATAATATGTACTTGTTAAAAATTCAAACCGGGAGCATTGTAAATCATTTGGTAACTATCCAAGCATGTTCTCGGTCGAAACAAACTCATAAAAACAATTGAACTTCTCAAACTAGTAGCCAGTACCCATACTTCTCAGAATTACGATCTGAGGCATCGAAGAAGTTTGAAATCTGAACCAGTCATAAATAGAAACTGGGAGTATTGCAATTTATTTGATAACTATCCAAGCATGTTGTCGGTCGAATCAAAAATCTTTAAATCGATCCAACCTCACAAACCTGTTGCCGGTATCGAAGCTTCTCAGAATTGTGATCTAAAGCATCATTGAGGTACGAAATATGTACCAGTTAAAAATATAAACCGGGAGTATTGCGATTCATTTGGTAATTATCTTGGCATGTTGTCAGTTGAAACAAAACTCTTAAAAGCGATCCAACCTCTCGAACAAGTTGCATGTAGCCAAGCTTTTCTGAATTGCGATCTATACCATCGGAGAGGTACATAATCTGTACCAGTCAAAAATTCAAACTGAGGGTATTACGATTCATTTGATAACTATCCAAGCATGTTATCTATCGAAGCAAAATTCTTTGATGCGATGTAACCTCAAAAACGAGTTGCCGGTATCCAACCTTTCATAATTACAATCTAAAGCATCGGAGAGGTACGAAATCCGTACCAGAGAAAAATTAAAACCGGCAGTATTGCGATTCATTTGGGAACTATCGAAGCATGTTATCAGTCATAACGAAACTCTTGGAAATGATCCATCCACTTAAACGAGTTGCCGGTAGCCAAACTTCTCGAAATTGATCAATCTGCACAATACGGCCTAGCAAAGTTGGTTTTGAGAGGGCGATTTTTCTACTGTAGCAAAGTTGGAGATCTCCTTCCCAGCCTTTAAGGACAGTTATGTCATTTTTAGCCTTGGTCTTATCTTAATCGCTGATTATTCTATTTTCAATGGTTTAGATCTTTTCTATGACCGTTGGGCATTAATTTTGCTACTGTAGCCGCACACTGTAGCAACTTTGAAATTACGCTGCATTACCCTTCAGATCTGGAAACGAAAACTTGTAGGAGAGCTTGTGTTCCTAACAATGGTGGGCCGAGGAGGCACCACAACCCCACCACCACCTGATCACCCATCAGCATCACCATCACATCCAACAAATTTAAAGAGCAATACTTCTCACCCCATCAAAGTACCTTCTTTTACTTCCGTGGATCTGAAGATTTTAGCTCGGGGGATTCCACTGAAGAGCTCAGATCCGAAAATTACTGAAGAAGAAAGGAAAGTTTTCAAGTTAATCCTCGAGGCTAGAGGAGAGAAGTTGAACCCGACGGAGGAAGGGGGAAGTAAGAAGACTCCATCTCCAGCAAAAGTGAAGAGATTCTCTTTCCACGAGAAAAGAATTGCAAAACTCTATGTGGAAAGGGAAGCTAGAGAAAGAGAATGGCAAGCAAATCTTGAAGAAGTGCAAGAGGAGTGTGTCGAAGATGCTGATGAAGAAGATAATGAACAGGACAGGGAAGAGAAAGAAGAGAACAAGGATAAAAAAACTCCATAAGCTCGGAGGATGATGATGATGATTCAGATGGTTACAGTGGAGAAGAAGAAGAAGTAATCAAAGAGCAAGAAGAACGATGGATTAAGCTTGTGATAGAAATGAACAACAAATACCCAAGTTGTGACACTCATGGTGCGTCTTTCTGCTTGAGAGATTTAACGATGGCAGCTGGAGGTTTTAGCCTCACCAATGTGAGTGCTCCTTTCTCAAAAGAAGAACAAGAATTCTTTGTTATAATACTAGCAAATTATAATGAGAATGGAGCAAGGGAGGAAAGACCAGAGAAAGGAAATATTGGACATACCAAAGAGGATGAGGCCAAAGAAGTAGATGATACTGTATCACCTTTGGATATGGTGCCATGTGCAGAGACAAATTGTGAGAAGAATTCGTGTAATAAGAACTGCCCTAAAAAGATTCTCAAATGGAGTTTCTGTTTAAGAAGCTGTCACAAGGAAGGTGAGAAGGAGAAGAATGATTACACAGAGAAGGAGTACAAGTGTGTAAAGCTATGCCCAAAGCACGGGGAGAACATAATGGGAGTTTGCACCATTTACAGTAGAGAATTGGAGGAGCATACCAATTGTGTGTGTCATTGCTGCAATAAAGGAAAAGGTAGAGTAGACGAGGACAGTGGAGATGTCATTGATATAGACAAGAACCACACTAAAGCTACTATGAGCTGGGCTAACATCATTGGGAAACAGTCTAAAGGAAGAGGTAAGTCTGCTTTGATTTACACTCCTACTATTGTTAATGGATCACCAGTGATTGAAGTAACACATGAAGATTATGCTAACCACAAGAATGAATATGAGGGATACTTGGTGGGAAACTTTGTGGGCAGAAGACTTGCCTTTCCTTTTGTTAGGGAAACTCTGAACCATCTTTGGGGCTTAAAAGGAGATTTTAAAATGTCTTTAGAGAATGACTGTACTTATTTCTTCAAATTTGATCTCCAAGAAGATAAGGAAAAGGTACTGGAGTTGGGTCATCAATTCATTGCCAGTAGAGTATTTTTAATTAGACCATGGAGGCCGTTTATTGAAGCTGAGGCTACTACAATCACAACTATCCTAATCTGGATTATCCTTAGGAACATCCCAGTTCATATGAGACACCCAGAAGGGATTGCAAGAGTAGCAAGTGCTATTGGGAAGCCTATCTGCTTGGACAGAGAAACTGAGGAAAAAACAAGGAATGAATTTGATAGAGTTAGTGTGGATATTGATCTTAACAGCAACCTACCCCAAGTGATCCCAGTCATAATCAACAAGATGAAAACTATCAATGTTTCAGTGGAATACAATTGGATACCCCCTAAGTGTGAAACTTGCCAAGTCTTTGGACATAACTACTTTACATGCCCAACGAGAGAGGAGCTAGAGACCAAAGAAAAAGCTAACGAAAATCTTAGAAACCCGAACAGTGGGAATATGGCCAGAGCAGGGATAACAAATGAGCATAGAAGATATGAAGGAAGGAGTTACCCAAGTTTCATAAAAGTAAATGGAGGGGGATGGTCACAGCCAAAACTCAAACAAATGGCAAAAAGAAATGCCTACCAAGCAACACAAAAATATGTTCCTAACCAGCAAACAGGAGATAAAGGGGAGAGTTCATCTAAAAATCGATTCCAAGAGCTAAGTGAACAACAACTACAAGAGGAAAACAAGGACATAGTGGGATATGAGATTGTTGTCAATAGAAGAGAGTCAGAACCAGTGCAGGAGGCTGAAGGTAGAGGGCTGAACAAAGAAAAAGGTTCCTTTGACACTAGAAAAGATAAAGATAAAGAAGGGACCCTAGTCTCTTAGGAGGGATCAGAGAACCCGCCTTCAAAAAGTCATAAAGTTAGCCTAAATTCATGAAAAGGAGAGACGGGAAAGAGAGGCAGTTAGTTCTCCTTCCAAGGATAAATACTTGCACAAGGAACAGATAACTCCAAAGAAGGGATTGGAGGAAGGGTCAACACAAAGAAAAAAGAATAAGAAATGAGTTACACCCTAGAGATGAATCATAGTACGAAAGAGTGCAATAAACTCCTTATAAGAGATTGTGAGACCTATAAAAGAAGAAATATCCTGAGTGCCAGTCAAATGGTGAGGGAGAAATACTTATTTATATTTAGTTTGTTTTTGTGTACAGGGTAAACTATAAGGAGCATGGAGCTGGCAACTTTAAGGTTATCTTGCAGGGGCCTTCCCCCAAGATACACAAGTCTAAAATAAACATGAGAGAGTCTGTGAGTTATCTAGATGTTGATAGCAATATCATAATATTTAGTTCTTACTATGAGTCTTATAGATGGGAAATAAATAGTATAATACTATTGCTTAACTACTTTTGGTTCAGGATGTTGGTCTTGAGGATAGCTATTGATACATGCAACTGTAATAGCCGATATCTAATAATTAAAAGGAACATGAGGGATTTTCAATACCTCATATGTTCTATTAATTATGGGATGCTCCTGGAATTCAAGCTGATGGGACCTGGCAATATGACTAAAATATTTTTATACAACTATGAGTATGCCTATACTACTTGTAAGGTTAAAAATTGTATAGTTGTTTTTATTTACAATTGGTGGGGCAAAGTGATGATGTTAGGGAGTGCTAGTGCTAGCATCTTATCTAGAATTAAAGGAAATTTGAGGTATGAGGCAGATCTTCTTCCATATCTCATTTACTCCCTTAATTTTTGGATCCTCCCTAAAATCAAGGACTTAATGCATGGGTTGATCTTTGAGGATTTTTGTTTCAAGACCATATGTGGCTCCCTTAGCAATGAGTATCTTATTACTACTAGTGAGGTGGCACCTATTATCATAGTACTACATTACACCCTCTGGTACAGAGAGCTGGTCTTAGGATGCGCTATAATTATAGGCAAACGATTTATGGAACAATCTTCTGGTTGTAATTGTGGGTTTGCAAAATTTTAAGAGTTATGAGGAATGAGGCAGATCTATTGATCCTAAGACTATTTCCATACCTCAAAGATTCTTAAAATTTTTGGGATCACATATCTAAAAGCAAAAATCCTTCTATTACTGTTTATTATGGTAATAAGAAGATTATTGAGACAAACCTTTGGAAAGGGAAATTTACGGATCCTTCCCAAACACACAAGGTGATTTGCATGCCTAAGAGTAGCACTATTATAATAGTAAATAATTGTAACAAGTATACAGGTTATCTCTATGCTTATTGTAAAGGGCTGATTATAATAGGAGAATTCTATGTGAAATTTTGTGCCAGCAAGAACATAAAGGCAAAGGTAGAGAAATGTAGGAGAGTTTTGTGCTCTAAGCAAGGTAACAATAAAACTCAAGGTTATGTATAAGCCTGCTGCCTGGAATGTAAGGGGTTTAAACTGCCCTATTAAGCAAAAAGAAGTTACTAGAATTATTCAGAAACATGATATCTCTCTTATGGGCCTTCTTGAAACTAAAATTAGAAAGGATTGTTTTACTGCTATTACTAATAGAATGTGCCCTTCATGGATTTGTGAAGGGAATTTTGAGGTTGGTAATAAGAGTAGAATGATCTTGTGTTGGAATCCTAATTTGTTTTCTGTTGTTGTGATTGGTAGGACCCAACAAGCTTTTCGCTGTACTGTGGAGTGGCAGTATAATTCCATTCTTGTATCCTTGATTTATGGTTATAATGAGAGCAGTTGTAGGGAAGCTCTGTGGAGGGATCTTTCTCTTCTTAAAAGCAATATTCAAAAGCCTTGGATCCTGCTAGGTGACTTCAACAGCCCATTTAACTCTCAAGATAAGCTAGGAGGAAGAGAAGTTCATGATACTGTAATTACTATGTACCAAAATCAAATGCTCAATAACAAGCTCAGCGACCTCAACTACAAAGGAAGTTATTTCACATGGAGCAACAAGCAGAGAGGCAGCAACAACATTCAAAGTAAAATTGACAGAATTTTGATTTTTGAGGAATGGAGCAACAAATATAGGGCAGCTGAAAGGGAATTTTTGCTACCTGGAATCTCTTATCATTGTCCCATGGTTGTAAGGATTAAGGAGGACACCGCTAAAGGTAAGAAGAGCTTTAAATACTTTAATTATTGGGCCAAAGAAGAAGGGTTCCAAGAGCTCATAGCAGATGCTTTTAGAGGGCACCCTACTGGCAATGCTCTCTTCACTCTACACTCAAAACTTAATAATGCTAGATCTGCTATGAGAGATTGGAGCAAGGCTAAAATTTGTAATGTTGAGAATAAAGTGAAAGAAGCTAGATGCTTACTTGACCACATTCAGGCTAACTTGCTGGTGGACCCTACTAATGAGATTTTGATGAGAGTGGAAAAAAATGCTATATACAACTTCACAACTCTAGCCAAAAAAGAGGAGTCTTACCATAGACAAAAGGCCAGGGCTGACTGGCTTACTATGGGAGACACTAATTCTAGCTACTATCATAGAGCAATTAAGGGAAGGAGAGCAAGGAATGCTATCTTGAGCATCAAGGATGAGCAAGACAACACTATTTATGAACCTACCCTAATAGCTAAAGAAGCTATTAATTACTTCAAGCATATTCTAGGCCAGGGAAAAGTTGATATTGACATTGAGAAGATTCGAGGGCTTTATTTTAAAAATAAAATTCAAAATGAGGATAAGGCTAGCTTAGAGAAAAAGTTTCAGATGAAGAGATTGAGCTAGCCTTGTTCTCTATTAGTGATGATAAGGCCCCAGGCCCTGATGGGCTAAATGCCAACTTTTACAAAAGTACTTGGAAGAGAATTAAGAAAGTTTTTTGTAAAGGTATTAACAACTTTTTTAGGAAGGGTAGGATGCTGAAACAAATTAATACTACAGTGGTTGCCCTTGTTCCAAAAACCCTTAATCCCAATACTTTTGGGGATTATAGGCCTATATCTTGTTGTAATGTGACCTACAAAGTTATATCTAAGATCTTAACGACTAAACTTAAAAGAGTGTTGCCCCCTCTCATTAGTAGTAATCAAGCTGCTTTTGTTGAAGGTAGAAGCATTACAGATAACCTTATGATTAGTCATGAACTGCTTAGGAATTATCATAGGAGCTCTAATAAAACTGATTGCACAGCCAAAATAGATCTTAGGAAGGCCTATGACCTAGTTCGGTGGGAGGCCATTGAAACTATTTTGAGTATTCTGGGCTTCCCTAAAGTTTATATTGGTTGGGTTATGGAATGTGTGTCTACAACGTCTTACTTCATCTCTGTGAATGGTTCTCAAGAGGGGTTCTTCCAAGGTAAGAGAGGTCTCAGACAAGGTGACCCCATATCTCCTTATTTATTTGTGCTCATAATGGAAACTTTTGGTTTATTGCTAGCTGAATCAGTGGATACAGGTATGTTTGATCTCCATAGTAAGTGTTCTAACCCCACTATTACTCACCTTGCATTTGCAGATGATTTGCTAGTATTTTTCAAAGGAAATGTGAACTCAGTCAACTCTATCAGAGCTAGTCTGACTACTCTAAATAGAATTAGTGGACTAGAGGTTAATCTCTCCAAATCAGCTATTTATTTTTCAGGGACAGATGATGTGAACCAACAACAACTTGCCGCAACTCTGGGTTTCAACATAGGCACTCTGCCTTTTAAGTACCTTGGACTGCCTCTTATCTCCACAAGGCTTAAGGCTAGGGACTGCAACATTTTGGTGGAGAGGATTACTTCAAGGATACACTCTTGGAGGTATTCTTATCTTTCATTTGCAGGTAAGCTCCAATTAATCAAATCTGTTCTTAACTCTATACATATATATTGGACTAGCTTATTTATTTTGCCTAAAAAGATCATGAACCAAATTGAGAACACTTTCTCTAAATTCCTATGGCATGGAAATGAAAAGAAGAGAAGTGTTCCTATAAGGTGGAATAGCCTTTGCTACCCTAAGGAAGAAGGAGGATTAGGTCTAAGAAGTCTAGAAAAGTGGAATGAGGCTGCTATTATGAGGCATCTCTGGAAGTTGGCCTCTAAAAGTGAGTCTATATGGGCCAAATGGGCTGATACAAACTTACTTAGAAAAAGAAATATTTGGTCTATTGATATTCCTAGAGATTGCTCCTGGTGTTGGAGGAAAATTCTTAAGATAAGAGATAAAGCTAAGCTTATGATCAAACACCTTATTAACAAAGGAGAGCAAACCAGTTTCTGGAATGACCCCTGGCATGATAAAGGTATCCTCTTGAATAAGTTTAAACAACATCACGGTATGACTCCTACCTCAAACTTGATACTAAAGTTTCTACTTTCATTATTGATGGGGAATGGTCTGTTCCTCCACATATCTATTATGATCTGCCTGATATCATGAATAGACTGCCCCAAATTGTAGCTAGCAATACTAACTATGACAAGATAGTATGGACTCCTAATAAGATAGGTGTCTATACTGTTTGTGATACTTACGAGCACATAAGGCAGTCTAGAATTAGATTGACTTGGACTACAATTTGCTGGAACTCATATGTCATTCCAAAATAAGGATTTAAAGTTTGGCAGGCTATGAAAGGAATCCTGGCTACTCAGGATAGGCTTTTTCAAAGGCATGTGTTGAGCACTTCTCTTTGTACTTTTTGCAAAAATGCCCTTGAAAGTACATCTCATTTACTTATGGACTGTGTTTTCTCTTATGATATATGGTCTAAAATTCTTGCTATTTCTGGATTTTATAGGAACATTGGAGATTTTTATGAAGAAGTGGAATGGCTCTCAAAATTGAAAAAAAAGGATACTGCTACAAAGATTGTGCACGCCAGTTTCTGCTCCTTTGTGTACCATATATGGAGAACAAGGAATGATGTTGTCTTCAGGAACAAGTTTAGCAATTGCCCTAAGGTGATTAGACAAATCACAAATGATGCTTATACAAGGTTGAATGCCACTATTGTCAGAGCAGCTGATATTGTAAGGAATAGAGAGTGTATTGGAGCTTGGCACCTACACCCAGACTATGTTCTACTACCTAAAACTGTACTTTTATCATGGGACCTACCTCCACAGGGTATCTGTCTTCTTAATTCTGATGGGTCTTATACTAGCTCAAGAGGAGGGACTGGAGGCATTATAAGGAATTCTGAAGGTATAGGCATAATAGCCTATGCAGGAATGTTAGAGCCTGTTGATATTGTGCTTTATGAGATGCAAGCTATTTTACAAGGGCTTGAAACTGCTGTGAACTTGGGACTCCCAAGACTGTGGGTGAATACTGATTCAACTTGTATGGTGTCTTATTTGAGAGATGGAGTCATCCCACCATGGAGGTGTTTACATACTTATAATGCTATATTGACTATGATCCTGAGGTTCGAGGAATTCAAGATTTTTCACAAATTTAGAGAAGTGAATGAATGTGCAAATTTTCTTGCTGGATACCTGACATGTAATAGTTTTGCGACTTATATCCCTAGCTCTTTTCCAATGGAACTGTATAGATATATAGATAAGGATAGAAGGGGTAAATCAGTCATTAGGATGTAACTCTTTCTATCTAGTTATATAACTGGTCATGGGGTCCGCCTAACCCTATTTTGCTATTGAAAAAAGAAAACTTCTCAGAATTGCAATTTAAAGCATCAGAGAGGGTTGAAATCCGAACCAATCATAAATAGAAACTGGGAGTATTGTGATATATTTGGTAACTATCCTAGCATGTTGTCGGTCGAAACGAAACTCTTTAAATCGATCCAACCTCACAAACGTGTTGCCAAAATCCAAGCTTCTCCGAATTGCGATCTAAAGCATCATTGAGGTACGAAATATGTACCAATCAAAAATAAAAACTGGGAGTATTACGATTCATTTGGTAACTATCTTGGCATGTTGTCTGTTGAAACAAAACACTTAAAAGGGATCCAACCTCTCTAACTAGTTACATGTGGCAAAGCTTTTCTGAATTACGATCTAAACCATCGGAGAGGAACATAATCCGTACAGGTCAAAAATTCAAACTGGGAGTATTGCGATTCATTTTATTACTATCATAGCATGTTGTCGATCGAAGCGAAGCTCTTAGAAGCAATCAAAACTCTCAAACGAGTTGCCGGTATACAACCTTTCATAATTGCGTTCTAAAGCATCAGCGAGGTACGAAATTCGTACCAGTCAAAAATTCAAACCGGCAGTATTGCGATTTATTTGGTAACTATCCTCGCATGCTGCCGGTCGTAACGAAACTTTTAGAAATGATACATCCTCCCAAACGAGTAGCCGGTAGCCAAATTCTCAGAATTTGGATAGAAACCATCGGAGTGGTACATAATCCGTACCGGTCGCATTGCGATTCATTTGGAAACTATCCAAGCATGTTGTCGGTCGAAACAAACTCTTAAAAACGGTCCAACTTCTCAAACGAGTAGCCGGTATCCAAACTTCTCAGAATTGCGATCTAAAGCATCAAAGAGGTTTTAAATCCGATCCAATCATAAATAAAAACTGGGAGTATTGCGATTTATTTGGTAATTATCCTAGCATATTGTCGGTCGAAACGAAACTCTTTAAATCGATCCAACCTCTCAAACGTGTTGCCGGTATCAAAGCTTCCCGGAATTGCGATATAAAGTATCATTGAGGCACGAAATATGTACCAATCAAAAATATAAAGCGGGAGAATTGCGATTCATTTTATTACAATCCTAGCATGTTGTCGATCGAAGCGAAACTCTTAGAAGCGTTCCAAACTCACAAACGAGTTGACGGTATCCAACCTTTCATAATTGCGTTCTAAAGCATCGGAGAGGTATGAAATCCGTACCAGTCAAAAATTAAAACCGGCAATATTGCGATTCATTTGGTAACAATCCTCGCATGCTGCCGGTCGTAACGAAACTTTTATAAATGATACATCCTCACAAACGAGTAGCCGGTAGCCAAACTTCTCCGAATTTTGATAGAAGCTATCGGAGTGGTACATATTTCGTACAGGTCAAAAATTCAAACCGGGAGCATTGCGGTTCATTTGGTAATTATCCAAGCATGTTGTCGGTCGAAACGAACTCTTAAAAGCGATCCAACTTCTCAAACGAGTAGCCGGTATCCAAACTTCTCAGAATTGCGATCTAAAGCATCGGAGATGGTTTAAATCCGAGCCAGTCATAAATAGAAACAGGGAGTATTGCAATTTATTTGGTAACTATCCTAGCATATTGTCGGTCGAAGCGAAACTCTTTAAAGCGATCCAACCTCTCAAACGTGTTTCCGGTATTATAGCTTCTCGGAATTGCAATCTAAAGCATCATTGAGGTACGAAATATGTACAAGTCAAAAATACAAACCGGGAGTATTGCGATTCATTTGGTAACTATCGCGGCATGTTCTCGGCAGAAACAAAATTCTTAAAATCGATCCAACCTCTCGAAAATTGCATGTAGTCAAGCTTTTTCTGAATTGCGATCTAAGCCATCGAAGAGGTATATAATCCATATCGGATAAAATTCAAACCGAGGGTATTACGATTCATTTGATAATTATCCTATCATGTTATCGATCGAAGCGAAACTCTTAGAAGCGATCCAACCTCACAAACGAGTTGCCGGTATCCAACCTTTCATAATTTAATTCTAAAGCATCGATGAGGTACGAAATCCGCACAAGTGAAAAATTAAAACCGGTAGTATTGCAATTCATTTGGTAACTATCCTCGCATGCTACTAGTCGTAACGAAACTTTTAGAAATGATGCATCCTCTCAAACGAGAAGCCGGAAGCCAAACTTCTCAGAATTTCGATAAAAACCATCAGAGTGGTACATAATCCGTACCGGTCAAAAATTCACACCGGGAGCATTGCGATTTATATGGTAACTATCCAAGCATGTTGTCAGTCGAAACGAACTCTTAAAAACGATCCCACTTCTCAAACGAGTAGCCGGTATCCAAACTTCCCAGAATTGCGATTTAAAGCTTCGGAGAGGTTTGAAATCCGAACCAATCATAAATAGATACTGGGAGTATTGCGATTTATTTGTTAACTAACCTATCATGTTGTCGGTCAAAACGAAACTCTTTAAATCGATCCAACCTCTCAAACGTGTTGCCGGTATCCAAGCTTCTCTGAATTGGGATCTAAAGCATCCTTGAGGTACGAAATATGTACCAATCAAAAATACAAACTGGGAGTATTGCGATTCATTTGGTAACTATCTTGGCATGCTGTCGGTTGAAACAAAACACTTAAAAGGGTCCAACCTCTGGAACAAGTTGCAGGTAGCCAAGCTTTTTTGAATTGTGATCAAAACCATCGGAGAGGAACATAATCCGTACAGGCCAAAAATTCAAACTGGGAGTAGTGCGATTCATTTTATTACTATCCTAGCATGTTGTTGATTGAAGAGAAACTCTTAGAAGCGATCCAAACTCACTAACGAGTTGTCGGTATCCAACCTTTCATAATTTAGTTCTAAAGCATCAGAGAGGTACGAAATCCGTACCAGTCAAAAATTAAAACCGGCAGTATTGTGATTCATTTGGTAACAATCCTCGCATGCTGCCGGTCGTAACGAAACTTTTAGAAATGATACATCCACACAAACGAGTAGCCGGTAGCCAAACTTCTCAGAATTTCGATAGAAACCATCGGAGTGGTACATAATCCGTACAGGTCAAAAATTCAAACCGGGAGCATTGTGATTCATTTGGTAACTGTCCAAGCATGTTGTCGGTCGAAACGAACTCTTAAAAACGATCCAACTTCTCAAACGAGTAGCCGGTATCCAAACTTCTCAGACTTGCGATCTAAAGCATCGGAGAGGTTTAAATCCAAACCAGTCATAAATAGAAACTGGGAGTATTGCGATTTATTTAGAAACTATTCTAGCATATTGTCGGTCGAAGCAAAACTCTTTAAATTGATCCAACCTCACAAACGTGTTGCCGGTATCCAAGCTTCTCTGAATTGCGATCTAAAGCATCATTGAGGTACGAAATATGTAGCAATCGAAAATACGATTCATTTGGTAACTATCATGGCATGTTGTCGGCTGATACAAAACACTTAAAAGCGATCCAATCTCGAGAACAAGTTATATGTAGCCAAGCTTTTCTGAATTGTGATCAAAACCATCGGAGAGGAACATAATCCGTACAGGCCAAAAATTCAAACTGGGAGTAGTGCGATTCATTTTATTACTATCCTAGCATGTTGTTGATTGAAGAGAAACTCTTAGAAGCGATCCAAACTCACTAACGAGTTGTCGGTATCCAACCTTTCATAATTTAGTTCTAAAGCATCAGAGAGGTACGAAATCCGTACCAGTCAAAAATTAAAACCGGCAGTATTGTGATTCATTTGGTAACAATCCTCGCATGCTGCCGGTCGTAACGAAACTTTTAGAAATGATACATCCACACAAACGAGTAGCCGGTAGCCAAACTTCTCAGAATTTCGATAGAAACCATGGGAGTGGTACATAATCCGTACAGGTCAAAAATTCAAACCGGGAGCATTGCGATTCATTTGGTAACTATCCAAACATGTTGTTGGTCGAAGCGAACTCTTAAAGAGGATCCAAATTCTCAAACGAGTAGCCGGTATCCAAACTTCTAAGAATTGCGATCTAAAGCATCAGAGAGGTTTTAAATCTGAACCAGTCATAAATAGAAACCGGGAGTATAGTGATTCATTTGGTAACTATCCTAGCATATTGTAGGTCGATACGAAACTCTTTTACTCGATCCAACCTCTCAAACATGTTGTTGGTAACATAGCTTCTCGGAATTGCTATCTAAAGTATCATTGAGGTACGAAATATGTACCAGTAAAAGATACAAAGTGGGAGAATTGCGATTAATTTTATAACTATTCTAGCATGTTGTCGATCGATGCGAAGCTCTTAGAAGCGATCTGAACTCACAAACGAGTTGCCGGTATCCAACCATTCATAATTGCGATCTAAAGCATCGGAGAGGTACGAAATCTGTACCAGTCAAAAATTAAAATCGGCAGCATTGCGAATCATTTGGTAACTATCCTTGCATGCTGCCGGTCGCAACGAAACTTTTAGAAATGATACCTCCTCTCTAATGAGTAGCCGGTAGCCAAACTTCTCAGAATTTTGATAAAAACCATTGGAGTGCTACCTAATCCGTACCGGTCAAAAATTCAAACTGTGAGCATTGTGATTCATTTGGTAACTATTCAAGCATGTTGTCGTTCGAAACGAACTCTTAAAAATGATCCAAGTTCTCAAACGAGTAACCGGTATCCAAACTTCTCAGAATTGCGGTCTAAAGCATCGGAGAGGTTTTAAATCCGAACAAGTCATAAATAGAAACCGGGAGTATTCGATTTATTAGGTAACTATCCTAGCATATTGTCGGTCAAAACGAAACTCTTTAAATCGATCCAACCTCTCAAGCGAGTTCCCGGTATCATAGCTTCACGGAATTGCGATCTAAAGCAACATTCAGGTACATCATAAATATTAACCGGGAGTATTGCGATTCATTTGGTAACTATCTTGGAATGTTGTCGGCTCAAACAAAAGTCTTAAAGCCGATCCAACCTCTCGAACAAGTTGCATGTAGCCAAGCTTTTCTGAATTACGATCTAAACGATCGGAGAAGTACATAATCTATACCGGGTAAAAATTCAAACCGAGGGAATTACGATTCATTTGATAACTATCCTATCATGTTATCTATCGAAGCGAAACTCTTAGAAGCGATCCAACCTCGCAAACGATTTGCCGGTATTCAACCTTTCATAATTGCGTTCTAAAGAATCGAAGAGGTACGAAATTCGTACCAGTGAAAAATTTAGACCTGCAGTATTGCGATTCAGTTGGTAAGTATCTTGGCATGGGTTCGGTTGTAACGAAACTCTTTGAAATGATCCATCCTCTCAAACGAATTTTTATGAGAAATGACTTTACAAGTATGCTTGAGGATAGCAGCAGCATTACTCACAGAGATATCCCTAATTCCAAGACCTCCCTCTTTGAATGGGTAACAACACCTCTCCTAGCTGATAGGGGTAGATCTGCAGCTCTTCTCCTCTCCACTCCAAAGAAAGTTCCTACAAATAACCATAATCAAATTAGTAGTTGCAACAGGAAGCATAAAACAGGATGACCAATACACTTGCATACTGTTAAGGACAGATTTAACTATAACCAGTCTCCCAGCATAACTGAGGAGCTTACACTTCCATTTTTTAATCTTAGAGCATAGAGCATCAATTATAGGCATACAATCCGAGCTTTTCAGTCTATTAGTAATAAGTGGTAATCCAAGATATTTGACAGGCAAAATTCCCTTCTCAAAGCCTAGAATATTACTTAAACTATCACCCTCATAGTCACTCATTCCTGCACAAAAAAGTTTGCTCTTGTTGCAATTAATATCCAGGCCAGCAAAACCATTAAAGTCTTTGAGAGTATTAGTCAGTGTTAAGGCATTATCTACAGTTCCTTTCATAAACACAATGACATCACCGGCAAAACAAAGATGGGAGATTTGGGGTGTCACACACTTAGGGTGTAGCTCATAATCTCCCTCAAAAACATTTTTAACCATCTTCTTGTTAAAAGCTCCCATTAATAAAACAAAAAGGTAGGGGGACATTGGATCCCCTTGCCTGAGACCTCTCTTCCCCTGGAAGTAACCTCTAGGGGTGCCATTTAGACTGATAGAGTAGGAAGAAGTGGACATACACTCCCAGATCCAGCCAATCATGTTTTCAGGAAAGTTAACGACCAAAAGGATTTCTATGACAGCTTCCCACCTAACCATGTCATAGGCTTTCCTAAGGTCAATCTTGGCTGTACATCTTCCTTTCCCTTTGTCTCTATGGTAATTCCTAAGAATTTCATGGGTCAATAAGATGTTCTCATGGATATTCCTTCCTTGGATAAAAACAGACTGATTAGGACTCACAAGTTTATCAATCACAACCTTAATTCGAGTAGTAATGACTTTAGATATACATTTATAAATCACATTACTACAAGCAATAGGTCTAAAATGTCAAGCCCTGGTGCCTTATCATCCCCAATCCTAAAAAGGGCACTAAGAATCTCATCCCTTGAAACAACCCTGCTCATCTCATGCTTCTCATCAACAGAAAGACAAGAAAAATTAAGACAAGAGAGAAAATTTGGGGGCATACCTTCAGAAGGTGACTTACCAATGATATCCACAAAGTACTTTATACCCTCAGCTGCAATGTCCTCCTCATTGACAAGCTCCTTACCTTCCTCATTGAAAATAGTTGTGATGTTGTTCCTGGATCTTCTACCTTGCATGGATCGATGAAAAAAGGCATTGTTCTGATCACCAAGAGCTAACCATTGCACTCTAGACTTTTGTCTTTTCTGGGATTCATCCAATCTGATCAACTTTGTATAAACTTTTAGCGCCGATCTTTCTGCATTAGCATGAAACAAATTGAGGGGATCCACTTGCAAATTATTCTGTATAACCTCAAGGACTTGTTTAGAGTTAGAGATCTGCATATCAACTTTAGTAGCAACAAAATTTTCCTTTAAAATAGGCCTTAACTATCTCATCATAGCAGTGAATCTAAAGGTAGCATTACCTTTCCTTTTACAGTTCCAATGACCCCTCACCACTTCTTCAAACTTGGGATTGTCAGCCCAAGAATTAAAGAACATAAAGGAGTCGGGCCATGTTTGGTGCCACTAAAAATGGTTAGAATAGAAGGAGAGTGGTCTGAGATACCATGATTTAAAAAATAAACTTCAGATCAATTAAAAGTGGATACCCAACAGGAATTAGCCATAACCCTATCTTGTTTACAAGCGATTCTTCTACCCCACACCTTCTTGTTATTCCAAGTAAGAAAGTTGCCCTTATACTTGCAATCAACAAAGTCGGTGTTCTGAATGCAATGAATAAAGTCAATATCATTCCATAAGGTCCTCCTAACAGTCCTGGAGTTACTACCATATATAACAGCAATTTTAACCTCAATGTTGTTTATTAAGTGTGAGATCAGCAGTAATCATTTGCTCGGATATGCTGAAATTATTGGCTTTAGCAAACCTAGAATTCCAGCAAAGCCAGATTCTAGCCGAAGGGGAGAATTCATAGTTTTGCTTAGACTCCCAGTTCTAGCTAATTGAGTTTAAGATCCAGTCCTTATTGCAAAGCTTTACCTAAGTCTCAACAAGGCCAAATTTTTTTAAATGGTGCACCTTAATCCAGTTTCTAACTTCAGCTTGTTTCATAGGATCATTAACACCCCTAATATTCCAACACCCAAAATTTATTTTAGATGTACTCATCATACATGGTGTAGATAGAAAATAAATAATACCTCCATCCAAGCCCCCCGATCTTAGAAACGACCTGAAAGAGAGGTATCACAACAACAACAGTTAGGCCTCTACATCTTGGAATCACTCCACTCTCCTTACCCCTCATATAGGCATTCTTGAGAAATTGTCTTAAGAGTCTTTTGCTCCAGTCCTTGTCAGTACCTGTAAGAAGGTAGACAAAAATCTCCATTCTATGTTCCTTCACAGTGTAGTAAGCAAGAATAAGGCCGATTAAGTAGGACAGAGGAATGAGCGTAACCCATCAACCCTTTTCCCACTCAAAAAGACCTATACTTATGACACTATGATGTATACAGCAAAAGGAGTGAGTATGAAATGCCTCACATAAAGTTCTAACCTTATAGAGGTGGATAAGGAGCCTAGCCCAGCTATGTCCACCCTTATAGGTTATACACCATGTTGAGTACCTAATAAGAACAAAACCATCACAAGAACCGATGATGGAACGGTACGAGGAGGACAGTGGGGTGGTGAACACATTTAAGCTAATAATGAGACACCCGGAATGAAGGCCAAGCCCACTCAAATTCCAATGGCCATTACAGCTACTATGATTCACCAACCGTCCGTGACTTGTGGGATTATTGAAACCATTTAAGCTCATATTGGACCACCTGGAATGAAGGACAAGCCCACTCAAATTCCAGTGACCAAGACAGCTCTCATGCTTAACAATCAATCCATGACTGTTGGGGGAGTTGAAATCATTGATTCCCATAATGACATAACTGGAATGAAGGAGAAGCCCACTCAAATTCCAGTGGCCATTACAGCTTCCATGCTTTGCCATCCATCCAATGGTCCGATTCTTGGGGGAGCAAATCTTTCTCCACCAGAAACAAAGAACAACTCTCCACTCACTCATGTTATTCCTCACAGAAAACTGTTCTAGGAGGTCTTCCCAGAAGAACCAATGAAGATCTCTCTTCTCACTCAGGTTATCCCTCCCCAAAAACTGTTCTAGGAGGTCTTCCCAATTATGGCATCTAATACCTGTACAATCAACAAACACTTTAGCAAAATTGGCAAACTCATTTTTAATTGCATGTGACCAACTTTGGGGTGTAAATTTGACTGGCTCCCTCACAACCTCACTGCACTCACTCATAAAGGCTGTTATCTGAAGTTGAACGATGCATACTCACTTTCTTCCTCACCAAGGATGAGCTGGCTCTCACTCTAAAGCATAAAGACAGATCTGCCCAAGCTTTGCAGATGCTCCTGGGGCATCTAAACAGTAAGAGAACCCCATTTGGGTTCCTTCCCAATATCACTCATGCTTAGAAAGATGGTAAGTATTGTTTGCCTCACTAAAATGATTCCAACTCCAATAGATCCAGGTAGAGTTCAAAGTGCCTAGGACAAGACACTTAACCCCACAAATATAGGTTGGTGTGCTACACATTGCTACCTCTTCTATTACCATTCCCTCTTCCTTTCTGGCTATTAGGCTTAGGATTAGGCTGTTTGGAGGAGCTAGCTGGTTTCCCAAGAGTTGTGCTAGTATATTTCTCTTTAGATGGTGTCTCCCTGACTTCTGCCTCTCTCATTTCTTTCTCAGAGATCCATTTATTCTTTCTTATCCTTTTGAGGGAACTTTTTGAAAGTTAAAATCCCTCATCCAGATAGTCACTTCCAACAGGCATTGGTGAAGGTTGATGCAGATTTCCTCCCTGTGGAGCAGTCAAAGTTTCTTCCTTCTCTGAATTTGTATGAGGGTCAGTTGCTTCAGTTTCATTGCATTGGTCCAAAGGTTGAAAAGCATTATGAGAATCAGTGGCCATTTGTGGGGGTTGTTTTGTTGCATCTTCTATCTCTTTGATTGCTCTACCATCCTTTTGTGTCTCCCTCCAAATTTTCTTCTGAGTTGTTTTGTTCATTGTTGTAGTAGACGCTTTGGGTGCTTCCGGTGCTGGATATTCCCTTTCCAAGTAGTGAGTGTCACTATGACCAAACAATTTACAGTGTAGGCATCTACTAGGGACCCAGCTGTATTCAACAACAAGGTTGATAGTATAGTTACCATCCACAATCATAGACACTTGTTCAGGCAGCTCATCTGTAGCCCTGACTTCCACACAAACTCTCACAAAGGGCCTTCTTTTACTTTCAGTAGCTTTGTCTGTGTACATAGGTCTTCCTATCAAGCTTGCAATTTTCCCAATCCCATCTTGATTCCAGCATTGAGTGGGCACATCATGAATCATAACCCAAATAGGTAAGGATTTTGCTTCAATAGGTTCATACTCAATAAAGGGGTGCCACTCTCTCAGAATGAACATTCTGCTAGCAATGTGCTGGTTCCCATGCTCTAGAACATTTTGCCTATCATCCCAGTTAGAGAATTTAAAAAAGAAATGGTTTCTCCTAACAGACATTTCTAACTCTCCCTTCAGGGCCCAAAGAGCAGAAAGAGTAGCTTTTACAAAACTATAGGCCAATTTCCTGCCAATGAAATGACCTACAAGTAGTTGCTCATGGACACTGTTGTCTTCCTCAAAGTCACTAGAGCTGATATTGAGAATTTTCTTTCCTTCAACTACTTCAGGTGGTGTGTAAGCCAAATTTGTGAACCCTCGGTTCTTAGAGGGGTCTTTCATAAGTAATGCCCATGAGCTGGCCTGATTTAATTCCCCTTCAAGTTGTTGTTCATCAACTCTCAGAGACCCAAAATTCAATTCAGAAGTAGAGTTAGATTGAGTACCTTCAACAACCTCTACATTAATTCCTTTAGATGTACTGTCAAGCTGAGCTGGTAAAGCAAGTATAGATTCCTTGCTCCTATGACATATATTAAGGCACTTACCCCATTTAAGAGTCCCATTAATACAATGAACATTACAACTAGCTCTGTCACAACTCTCATAATTGCATTCCACCAAATCAGCAAGACTAAACTTCCTTGTCTCTGAGGACCAACTAGCTTCATCAATCTCCTCTTGCCTGTTGGTGAAGTTGGCCATAGCATTCCTAATATCCTCTGCCAGACCAAGATCAGGAGTTCTCTCACTCTTATCATTATCAATCATTGCATCAGTATCTTTAATTAACTGATCAATTCTCTCATCAGACTCTGCCCCTGTCTGACCCACTGATGATGAAGATGCTAAATCCTCCAATCGTTCCTGAGCACGAACCATTTGCTGATCTCTAAAGGTGGAATGGTGCCTTTTATCATTCGATTTTAGAAGTTGCTGCTGCCATTGTTGCTGTTTTATGACCTCTTGAAACAGTTTTTGTGCTTGTGCATCCAGGGCATGGAACTTAATGCTAAAAATCGCTCGATAAACACCCAATTCATCTTCAGTAATTGTTGATTTCTTTTGTCCCTTCGTAGATTGGATTCCTTGGGAGAGGTTGTAGAGCTCCAAAATAGATAATTCCTTTCCTCTATCAGATGACAATGGGGTGCTGAATGTTGGGAAGTTCCTCTGAGCCGGAGAGGCGCCCCCTCGGCCCTCCATGGCGGCGATCTCCACTCAAGCTTCCTAGAAGAGGAGAGAGTGGGAGTAACAACAAGTAATTGGAAACGGCTACAGTGCTTCCAACAACACGTCTTAAATGCACAACCACCCTTTGTATCAATCTAGACCATTGAAATATAATAATCAACGCTTAAGGATGACCAAAGAAGGAAAATTACATAACTGACCTTAGTGGTTGGGAAGGAGATGGAAGGAGATCTCCTAATGTGCTATAGTAGAAATCGCCAGAAAAATTGCCAAAACAATTTTGCTATAGTAGAAATCGCCAAAAAAATCGCCAGAGCAAGTAACTTTTTTTCGGCTGACTGATAACTATCTTGGCATGGTATCACCTGAAACAAAGCTCTTAAAATCGATCCGACCTCTCGAACAAGTTGCATGAAGCGAAGCTTTTCTTAATTGCGATCTAAAGCATCAGAGAGGTTTAAAATCTGAACCAGTCATAAATAAAAACAGGGAGTATTGCGAAACTATCCTAGCATGTTGTCGGTCGAAACAAAACTCTTTAAATAGATCCAACCTCACAAACGTGTTGCCGGTATCCATGCTTCTCAGAATAACGATCTAAAGAATCATTGAGGTACGAAATATGTACTAGTCAAAAATACAAACCGGGAGTATTGCGATTCATTTGGTAACTATCTTGGCATGCTGTCGGTTGAAACAAAACTCTTAAAAACGATACAACCTCTCGAGCAAGTTGCATGTAGCCAAGCTTTTCTGAATTGCGATATAAGCCATCGGAGAGGTACATAATCCGTATCGGTAAAAAATTCAAACTGAGGGTATTGCGATTCATTTGATAACTATCCTAACATGTTATCAATCATAGCGAAACTCTTAGAAGCGATCCAACATCATAAACCAGTTGTCGAAATCCAACCTTTCATAATTGCGTTATAAAGTATCGGAGGGGTACGAAATCCGTACTAGTGGAAAATTAAAACCGGCAGTATTGCGATTAATTTGGTAACTATCATAGCATGTTGTCGGTCATAACGAAATTCTTTGAAATGATCCATTCTCTAAAACAAGTTGCCGGTATCAAAACTTCTCCAAATTCGATCGAAACCATCGGAGTGGTACATATTCTGTACCGTTCAAAAATTAAAACCGGGAGTATTGCGATTCATTCGGTAACTACCCATGCATGTTGTCGGTCAAAACGAACTCATAAAAACAATTCGACAACTCTATCGAGTACCCGGTATCCATATTTCTTAAAATCGTGATCTAAAGCATCGGAGAGGTTTGAAATCCGAACCAGTCATTAATAGAAGCCGGGAGTATTGCGATTTATTTGGTAACTATACTAGCATGATGTCAGTCGAAACGAAACTCTTTAAATCGATCCAACATCTCAAACGTGTTGCCGGTATCAAAGATTCTCGGAATTGCAATCAAAAGCAACATTGAGGTACGAAATATGTACCAGTCAAAAATACAAACTGGGATTATTGCGATTCATTTGGTAACTATCTTGGCATGTTGTCGGTTGAAACAAAACACTTAAAAATGATCCAACCTCCCGAACAAGTTTCATGTAGCCAAGCTTTCTGAATTGCGATCTAAACGATCGGAGAGATACATTATCCGTACCGGTCAAATATTTAAACTGGGAGTATTGCAATTCATTTCATAACTATCCAAGCATGTTGTCGATCGAATAGAAACTCTGAGAAGCGATCCAAGCTCACAAACGAGTAGCTGGTATCCAACTTTTCATAATTACGTTCTATAGCATCGGAGGGGTACGAAATCCATACCATTGAAAAATTAAAACTGGTAGTATTGCGATTCATTTGGAAACTATCCTAGCATGTTGTCGGTCGTAACGAAACTCTTAGAAATGATACATCCTCTCAAACGAGTTGCCGGTAGCCAAATTTCTCATAATTGTGATAGAAACCTTCGGAGTGATACATAATCCGTACCGGTAATAAATTAAAACCGGGAGCATTGCGATTCATTTGGTAACTATCCAAGCATGTTGTCGGTCGAAACGAACTCATAAAACAATCCTAATTCGAAAACAAGTAGCCGGTAAACATATTTCTTAGAATCGCGATCTAAAGTATCGGAGAGGTTCGAAATCTGAACCAGTCATAAATCGAAGCGAGGAGTATTGCGATTTATTTGGCAACTATCCTAGCATGTTGTCGGTTGAAACGAAACTCTTAAAATCAATCCAACCTCTGAAAAGAGTTGCCGGTATCCAAGCTTCTCAGAATTGCGATCTAAAGCATCATAGAAGTACGAAATATGTATCAGTCAAAAATTCAATCCAGGAGTATTGCGATTAATTTGATAACTACCCATGCAGGTTGTCGGTTGAAAATGAACTCTTAAAACAGATCCAGCCTCTCAAACGAGTTGTATGCAGGCATACTGTTTCAAATTGAGATCTAAACCATCGGTGAGGTACATAATCAATACCGGTCAAAAATTCAAACTGGAATTATTGCGATTCATTTAATAACAATCCTAGAATGTTTTCGATCGAAGAAAACTCTTAGAAGCGATCCAACCTCACAAACGAGTAACTCGTATCCAACTTTTCATAGTTGCGTTCTAAAGCATCGGAGAGGTACGAAATCCGTACTAGTAAAAATGTAAAACCGGCAGTATTGCGATTCATTTGGTATCTATCCTTACTTGTTGTCGGTCGTATCGAAACTCTTAAAAATGATACATTCTTTCAAACGAGTTGCTGGTAGACAAATTTCTCTGAATTGCGATAGAAACCATCGGAGTGGTACATAATCCGTACCGGTCAAAAATTCAAATCGGGAGTATTGCGATTCATTTGGTAACTATCCAAGAAAGTTGTCGGTCGAAACAAACTCTTAAAATCGATCTAACATCCCAAACGAGTAGCCGGTATCCAAACTTCTCAAACAAGTAGCCGGCATCGGAGAGGTTTGAAATCTGAACCAGTCATAAATAGAAGCGGGGAGTATTGCGATTTATTTGGTAACTAACCTAGCATGTTGTCGGTCAATCAAAACTTTTTAAATCGATCCAATCTCTCAAACGTGTTGCCGGTATCGAGGCTTCTTTGAATTGCGATCTAAAGCATCATTGAGGTACGAAATATGTACCAGTCAAAATTTCAAACCGGGAATATTGCGATTCCTTTGGTACCTATCTTGGCATGTTGTCGGTTGCAACAAAACTCTTAAAAATGATCCAACCTCTCGAACAAGTTGCATGTAACCATGCATTTCTGAATTGCGATATAAACCTTCGGGGAGGTACATAATCCGTACCGGTCAAAAATTCAAACTGAGGGTATAACGAATCATTTGATAACTATCCTAACATATCATCGATCGATGCGAATCACTTTGAAGCGATCCAACCACACAAACGAGTTGCCGGTATCCAACCTTTCATAATTGTATTCTAAAGCATTGGTAACTATCCTTGCATGTTATCGGCCGCAACGAAACTCTTAGAAACGATACATCCTCTCAAACGAGTTGCCGGTAGCCAAAATTCTCATAATTGTGATAAAAACTATCGAAGTGGTAAATAATCCGTACCGGCAATAATTTAAACCGGGAGTATTGCGATTCATTTGGTAACTATCAGAGCATTTTGTCGGTCGAAACAAAACTCTTAAAAAATATCCAACCTCTCAAACGAGTTGCATGTAGGAATGCTTTTTTAAATTGAGATCTAAAGCATCGAAGAGGTTTGAAATCCGAACCAGTCATAAATAGGAGCCGGGAGTATTGCAATTTATTTGGGAACTATCCAAGCATGTTGTCGGTCGAAACGAAACTCTTTAAATCGATCCAACCATTCAAACGTGTTGCCGGTATCCAAGCATCTCGGAATTGCGAATTATTTGGTAACTATTCTAGCATGTTGTCGGTTGAAATAGTACTTCTAAAAACGATCCAACCTCTCAAACGAGTTACATGTAGACATCCTTTTATGGATTGAGATCTAAACCATCGGAGAGGTAAATACTCCGTATCGGTCAAAAATTTAAACTGGGAGTATTCCGATTAATTAGATAACTATCCCCGCATGTTGTCGATCAAAGAAAACTCTTAGATGTGATCCAACATCATAAACGAGTAGCTGGTATCCAACTTTTTATAATTGCGCTCTAAAGCATCGGAGACGTACGAAATCCGTACCAATGAAAAGTTAAAACTGGTAGTATTGCGATTCATTTGGTAACTATCCTAGTAAGTTGTCGGTCGTAACGAAACTCACAGAAATGATACATCCTCTCAAACGAGTTGTCGGTATGCAAATTTCCCAGAATTGCGATAAAAACTATCGGAGTGGTACAAAATACGTACCGGTCAAAAATTTAAACTGGGAGTATTGCGATTCATTTGGTAACTATCCAAGCATGTTGTCGATCGAAACGAACTCTTAAAAATGATCCATCTTCCCAAACGAGTAGCTGGTATCCAAACTTATTAGAATTGGGATCTAAAGCATCAGAGAGGTATAAAATCCTAACCAATCATAAATAGTAACCAGGAGTATTGCGATTTATTTGGTAACTATTCTACCATGTTGTCGGTAGAAATGAAACTCTTTAAATCGATCCAACCTCTCAAATGTGTTCCCGGAATCGAAGCTTCTCGGAATTGTGATTTATTTGGTAACTATCCTTGCATGTTGTCGGTTGAAACAAAACTCATAAAAACGATCCAACCTCTCAAACGAGTTGCATGTAGACATGCTTTTTTAAATTGAGGTCTAAACCTTCGGAAAGGTACATAATCCGTACCGGTCAAAAATTCAAACTGAGGGTATTACGAATCATTTGAAAACTATCCTAGCATCTTATCGATCGATGCAAAACTCTTTGAAGCGATCCAACCTCGCAAACTTGTTGTCGGTATCCAACCTATCATAATTGCGTTCTAAAGCATCGGAGTGGTACGAAATCCGTACTTGTGAAAAATTAAAACTGGCAGTATTGGGATTCATTTGGTAACTATCGTAGCATGTTGTCAGTCGTAGCAAAACTCCTAGAAATGATCCATCATTTCAAACGAGTTTTCAGTACCCAAACTACTCAAAATTGCGATAGAAACCATCGGAGTGATACATAATCCGTACCGTTCTAAAATTCAAACCGGGAGTATTGCGATTCATTTGGTAACTATCCAAACATATTGTCGGTCAAAACGAGCTCATAAAAACAATCCAACTTCTCTAACGAGTAGCCGCTATCCAAATTTCTCAAAATCGCGATCTAAAGCATCGGAGAGGTTCGAAATCTGAACCAGTCAAAAATAGAAGCCAGGAGTATTGCGATTTATTTGGTAACTATCCTAGCATGTTGTCAGTTTAAACAGAACTCTTAAAAGCGATCAAACCTCTCAAACGTGTTGCATGTAGACATGTTTTTTGAATTGAGATCTAAACCATCGGAGAGGTACATAATCCGTACCGTTCAAAAATTCACGCTGGGAGTATTGCGATGTATTTGATAATTATCCCTGCATGTTGTCGATTGATGAAAACTCTTAGAAGCGGTCCAACCTCACAAAAGAGTAGCTGCAATCAAAGTTTTCTTAAATGCGTTCTAAAGCATCGGAGAGGTACGAAATCCGTACCAGTGAAAAATTAAAACCGGCAGTATTGCGATTCATTTGGAAACTATCCTAGCAAGTTGTCGTTCGTAATGAAACTCTTTGAAATGATTCATCCTCTCATACGAGTTGCTGGTAGCCAAACTTTTCAATATTGCGATACCGGTCAAAAATTCAAACTGGGAACATTGCGATTCATTTGGAAACTATAGATGCATGTTATCGGTCGAAACGAACTCATAAAAACAATCCAACTTCCCTAACGAGTAGCCAGTATCCATATTTTGCAAAATCGCGATCTAATGCATCGGAGAGGTTGAAAATCCGAACCTGTCATAAATAGAAGCCGGGAGAATTGCGATTTAATTGGTAACAATCCTAGAATGTTGTCGGTCGAAACGAAACTCTTAAAATCGATCCAACCTCTCAAACGTGCTGCCTACATTCTCGGAATTGCGATTTATTTGGTAACTATCCTAGCATGTTGTCGGTTGAGACTGAACTCTTAAAAATGATCCAACCTCTCAAACGAGTTGCATGTAGACATGCTTTTTTGATTTGAGATCTAAGCCATCGGTGATGTACTTAATCCGTACCGGTCTAAAATTCAAACTGGGAGTATTGCGATTCATTTCATAACTATAGTAGCATGTTGTCTTTCGAATAAAAACTCTATGAAGCGATCCAAACTCACAAACAAATTGCCGGTATCCAACCTTTCATAATTGCGCTCTAAAGCATCAGAGAGGTACGAAATCCGTACCAGTCAAAAATTAAAACCGGCAGTTTTGCGATTCATTTGGTAACAATCCTTACATGTTGACGGTCGTAGAGAAACTCTTTGAAATGATACATCCTCCCAAACGAGTTGCCGGTAGCCAAATTTCGCATAATTGTGATAGAAACTATCGGAGTGGCAAATAATCCGTACCGGTTAATAATTAAAAACGGAAGTCGAAAAGAAACTATCGGAGTGCGATTCATTTTGTAATTATCAGAGCATTTTGTCGGTCGAAAGGAAACTCTAAAAAAATATCTAACCTCTCAAACGAATTGCATGTAGGCATGTTTTTTAAATTGATATCTAAAGCATCTAAGAGGTTTGAAATCCAAACCAATCATAAAGAGAAGCCGGGAGTATTGTGATTTATTTGGTAACTATCCAAGCATGTTGTCGGTCGAAACGAAACTCTTTAAATCGATCCAGCCTTACAGACGTGCTGCCGGAATCCATGCATCTCGGAATTGTGATTTATTTGGTAACTATCCTAGCATGTTGTCGGCTGAAACAGAACTCCTAAAAATGATCCAACCTCTCAAACGAGTTGCATGTAGACATCCTTTTTTGAATTGAGATCTAGACCATCGGAGAGGTAAATAATCCGTACCGGTCAAAAATTTAAACTGGGAGTATTGCGTTTCATTTGATAACTATCCCCGCATGTTGTCGATCAAAGAAAACTCTTATATGCGATCCAACATCACAAACGAGTAGCTAGTATCCAACTTTTTATAATTGCGTTCTAAAGCTTCGGAGAGGTACGAAATCCGTAACAATGAAAAGTTAAAACCGGTAGTATTGCGATTCATTTGGTAACTATCCTAGTAAGTTGACGGTCGAAGAGAAACCCATAGAAATAATACATTCTCTCAAACGAATTGCCGGCAGCCAAATTTCTCAGAATTTCGATAGAAACCATCGGAGTGGTACATAATACGTACCGGTCAAAAATTCAAACCGTGAGCAATGCAATTCATTTGATAACTAGCCAAGCATGTTGTCGGACAAAACAAACTCATAAAAGCAATCTAACATATCAAAGGAGTGGTCGGTATCCATACTTCTCATAATCGCGATCTAAAGCATCGGAGAGGTTCGAAATCCAAGCTAGTCATAAATAGAAGCCAGGTGTATTGCAATTAATTTGGTAACTATGCAAGAATGCTGTCTGTTGAAACGAAACTTTTAAAATCGATCCAACTTCTCAAACGTGTTGCCGGCATCCATGGTTCTCAGAATTGCGATCTAAAGCATTATAGAGGTACGAAATATGTACCATTCAAAATTTCAAACCGGGAGTATTGCGATTCATTTGGTAACTATCCTGGCATGCTGTTGGTAGAAACAGAATTCTTAAAAATGATCCAACCTCCCAAAAGAGTTGCATGTAGACATCCATTTTTGAATTGAGATCTAAACCATCAGAGAGGTGCATAATCCGTACCGGTCAAAAATTTAAACTGGGAGTATTGGGATTCATTTAATAACTATCCCCGCATGTTGTCGATCGAAGAAAACTTTTAGATGCGATCCAACATCTAAAACGAGTAGCTGGTATCCAACTTTTTATAATTGCGTTCTAAAGCATCGGAGAGGTACGAAATCCGTACCAATGAAAAGTTAAAACCGGTAGTATTGCGATTCATTTGGTAACTATCCTAGTAAGTTGCCGGTCGAAACGAAACTCACAGAAATGATACATCCTCTCAACGAGTTGTCGGTATCCAAATTTCTCAGAATTGCGATAAAAACTATCGAAGTGGTACATAATACGTACCGGCGAAAAATTCAAACTGGGAGTATTGCGATTCATTTGGTAACTATCCAAGCATGTTGTCGATCGAAACGAACTTTTAAAAATGATCCATCTTCCCAAACGAGTAGTCGATATCCAAACTTATCAGAATTGGGATCTAAAGCATCGAAGAGGTTTGAAATCCGAACCAATCGTACATAGTAACCAGGAGTATTACGATTTATTTTGTAACTATCCTACCATGTTGTCGGTCGAAACGAAACTCTTTAAATCGATCCAACCTCTCAAACGTGTTCCCGGTATCGAAGCTTCTCGGAATTGTGATTTATTTGGCAACTATCCTAGCATGTTGTCGGTTGAAGCAGAACTCTTAAAAACGATCCAACCTCTCAAACGAGTTGCATGTAGACATGCTTTTTTGAATTGAGATCTAAACCTTCGGAGAGGTACATAATCCGTACCGGTCAAAAATTCAAACTGAGGGTATTACGAATCATTTGATAACTATCCTAGAATCTTATCGAACGATACAAAAGTCTTTGAAGCGATCCAACCTCACAAATGAATTGCCGGTATCCAACCTATCATAATTGCGTTCTAAAGCATTGGAGGGCACGAAATCCATGCCAGTCAAAAATTAAAGCCTGCAGTATTGCGATTCATTTGGTAACTATCCTAGCATGTTGTAGGTCGGAACGAAACTCTTAGAAATGATCCATCACCTCAAACGAGCTGCCAGTAGCCAAACTTCTCAAAATTGAGATAAAAACCAACGGAGTGGTCCATAATCCGTACCGGTCTAAAATTCATGCCGGGAGTATTGCGATTCATTTGGTAACTATCCAAACATATTGTCGGTCAAAACGAGCTCATAAAAACAATCCAACTTCTCTAACGAGTAGCCGGTATCCAAATTTCTCAAAATCGCGATCTAAAACATCGGAGAGGTTCGAAATCCGAACCAGTCAAAAATATAAGCCGGGAGTATTGCAATTTATTTGGTAACTATCCTAGCATGTTGTCAGTTTAAACATAACTATTAAAAGCGATCAAACCTCTCAAACGTGTTGCATGTAGACATATTTTTTTGAATTGAGATCTAAACCATCGGAGAGGTACATAATCCGTACCGGTCAAAAATTTAAACTGGGAGTATTGCGATTCATTTGATAACCATCCCAGCATGTTGTCTATTGAAGAAAACTCTTAGAAGTGATCCAACCTCGCAAACGAGTAGCTGGTATCCAACTTTTCATAATTGCGTTCTAAAGCATCGGAGAGGTACAAAATCCGTATCAGTAAAAGATTAAAACCGGCTGTATTGCGATTCATTTGGAAACTATCCTAGCAAGTTGTCAGTCGTAGAGAAATTCTTTGAAATGATCAGTCCCCACAAACGAGTTGCCGGTAGCCAAACTTCTCAAATTGCGATAGATACCATTGGAGGGGTACATAATCCGTACCAGTCAAAAATTAAAACCCGAAGCATTGCGATTCATTTGTTAACTATCCATGCATGATGTTAGTCAAAACGAACTCATAAAAATAATCCAACTTCTCTAATGAGTAGCCGGTGGTATCCATATTTCTCAAAATCGTGATCAAAAGCATCGAAAAGGTTCGTAATCCAAACCAGTCATAAATAAAAGACGGGAGTATTGCGATTTATTTGGTAACTATCCTATCATGTTGTCGGTCGAAACGAAACTCTTTTAATCGATCCAACCTTTCAAACGTGTTGCCGGTATTCAAGCATCCCAGAATTGTGATTTGTTTGGTAACTATCCTAGCATGTTGTCGGTTGAAACTGAACACCAAAAAGCGATCCAACCTCTCAAACGAGTTCCATGTAGACATCCTTTTTTGAATTGAGATTTAAACCATCGGAGAGGTACATAATCCGTAACGGTCAAAAATTTAAACTGGGAGTATTGCGAATCATTTGATTGCTATCCCCGCATGTAGTCGTACAAAGAAAAGTCTTAGATGCGATCCAACATCTCAAACGAGTAGCTGGTATCCAACTTTTTATAATTGGGTTCTAAAGCATCGGAGAGGTACGAAATCCGCACCAATGAAAAGTAAAAGCCGGAAGTATTGTGATTAATTTGGTAACTATCGTAGTAAGTTGTCGATCGTATCGAAACTCTCAGAAATGATACATCCTCTCAAACGAGTTGTCGGTATGCAAATTTCTCAGAATTGCAATAAAAACTATCGGTGTGGTACATAATACGTACCGGTGAAAAATTCAAACTGGGAGTATTACGATTCATTTGGTAATTATCCAAGCATGTTGTCGAACAATACGAACTCTTAAAAATGATCCATCTTCCCAAACGAGTAGCCGGTATCCAATCATATCGGAATTGGGATCTAAAGCATCGGGGAGGTTTGAAATTCGAACCAACCAAAAATAGTAACCAGGAGTATTGCGATTTATTTGGTAACTATCCTACCATGTTGTCGGTCGAAACGAAACTCTTTAAATCGATCCAATCTCTCTGACGTGTTCCCGGTATTGAAGCTTCTCGGAATTGTGATTTATTTGGTAACTATTCTAGCATGTTGTCAGTTGAAACAGAACTCTTAAAAATGATTCAACCTCTCAAACGATTTGCATGTAGACATACTTTCTTGAATTGAGATCTAAACCATTCGTGGGGTACTTAATCCGTACCGGTATAAAATTCAAACTGGGAGTATTGCGATTCATTTTATAACTATCCTAGCATCTTATCGATCGATGCAAAACTCTTTGAAGTAATCCAACCACACAAACAAGTTGCCATTATCCAACCTATCATAATTGCGTTCTAAAGCATCGGAGAGGTACGAAATCTGTACTTGTGAAAAATTAAAACTGGCAGTATTACGATTCATTTGGTAACTATCGTAGTATGTTGCCGGTCGTAACGAAACACCTAGAAATGATCTAACATCTCAAACGAGTTTCCAGTAGCCAAACTTCCCAAAATTGCGATAGAAACCATCGGAGTGGTACATAATCCGTACCGTTCTAAAATTCAAACCGGGAGTATTGCGATTCATTCAAACATATTGTCGGTCAAAGCGTGCTCATAAAAACAATCCAACTTCTCTAACGAGTAGCAGGTGTCCAAATTTCTCAAAATCGTGATCTAAAGCATCGGAAACGTTCGAAATCCGAGCCAGTCAAAAATTGAAGCCGGGAGTATTGCGATTTATTTGGTAATTCTCCTAGCATATTAGCAGTTTAAACAGAACTCTCAAGAGCGATCCAACCTCTCAAACGTGTTGCATGTAGACATGCTTTTTTGAATTGAGATCAAAACCATCGTAGAAGTACATAATCCGTACCGTTCTAATATTCAAACTGGGAGTATTGCGATTCATTTGATAACTATCCCAACATGTTGTCGATTGAAGAAAACTCTTAGAAGCGATCCAACCTTACAAACGAGTAGCTGGTATCCAACCTTTCTTAATTGCATTCGAAAGCATCGGAGAGGTACGAAATCCGTACCAGTGAAAAATTAAAACCGGCAGTATTGCGATTCATTTTGAAACTATCCTAGCAAGTTGTCATTCGTAATGTAACTCTTTGAAATGATCCATCCTCTCAAACGAGTTGTCGGTAGCCAAACTTCTCAATATTGCGATAGAAACCATTAGAGTGGTACATAATCCGTACCGGTCAAAAATTCAAACTGGAAATATTGCAATTCATTTGGTAACTATACATGCATGTTATCGGTCGAAACGAACTCATAAAAACAATCCAACTTCTCTAACGAGTAGCCGGTATCCATATTTCACATAATCGCGATCTAATGCATCATAGAGGTTAAAAATCTGAACCAGTCATAAATAGAAGCGTGGAGTATTGCGATTTATTTGGTAACTATCCTAGCATGTTGTCGGTCCAAACGAAACTCTTTAAATCGATCCAACCTCTCAAACGTGTTGCCTACATTCTCGGAATTACGATTTATTTGGTAACTATCCTAGCATGTTGTCGGTTGAAACAGAACTCTTAAAAACGATCCAACCTCTCAAACGAGTTGCATGTAGACATGCTTTTTTGAATTGAGATCTAAACCATCGGTGATGTACTTAATCCGTACCGGTCTTAAATTCAAACTGGGAGTATTGCGATTCATTTGGTAACTATCCTAAAATGCTGTCGATCGAAGGGAAACTCTTAGATGCGATCCAAACTCACAAACGAATTGCCGGTATCCAACCTTTCATAATTGCGCTCTAAAGCATCAGAGAGGTACGATATCCGTACCAATGAAAAGTTAAAACCGGTAGTGTTGCGATTCATTTGGTAACTATCCTGGTAAGTTGCCGTTCGAAACGAAACTCACAGAAATGATACATCCTCTCAAACGAGTTGCCGGTAGCCAAATTTCTCAGAATTTTGATAGAAACCATCGGAGTGGTACATAATGCGTACCGGTCAAAAATTCAAACAGTGAGCAATGCGATTCATTTGATAACTAGCCAAGAATGTTGCCGGACGTAACGAACTCATAAAAACAATCTAACATATTAAACGAGTAGCCGGTATCCATACTTCTCAGAATTGCGATCTAAAGCATCGGAGAGGTTCAAAATCCAAGCCAGTCATAAATAGAAGCCGGGTGTATTGAAATTTATTTGGTAACTATCCAAGCATGTTGTCTGTTGAAACGAAACTTTTATAATCGATCCGACCTCTCAAACGTGTTGCCGGCATCCATGGTTCTCAGAATTGCGATCCAAAGCATTATAGAGGTACGAAATATGTACCATTCAAAAATTCAAACCGGGAGTATTGCGATTCATTTGGTAACTATCCTAGCATGTTGTCGGTTTAAATAAACTCATAAAAAAGAACCAACCTCTTAAACGAGTTGCATTTAAGCATGCTTTTTGAAATTGAGATTAAACCATCGGAGAGGTACATAATCCGTACCGGTCAAAAATTCAAATAGGGAGTATTGTGATTCATTTCATAACTATAGTAGCATGTTGTCGATCGAAGAAAAACTCTATGCATCGTAGAGGTACGAAATTCGTGCCAGTGAAAAATTAAAATCGACATTATTGTGATTTATTTGGTAACTATCCTTGCATGTTATCGGCCGCAACAAAACTATTAGAAATGATACATCCTCCCAAACGAGTTGCCGGTAGCCAAATTTCTCATAATTGAGATAGAAACTATCGGAATGGTAAATAATCCGTACCGGCTAATAATTTAAACTGAAAGTATTGCGATTCATTTGGTAACTATCAGAGCATTTTGTCGGTCAAAACGAAACTCTAATAAAATATCTAACCTCTCAAACGAGTTGCATGTTGGCATGCTTTTTTAAATTGATATCTAAAGCATCGAAGAGGTTTGAAATCCGAACAAATCATAAATGGAAGCTGGGAGTGTTGCGATTTATTTTGTAACTATCCTAGTATGTTGTCGGTCAAAACGAAACTCTTTAAATCTATCCAACCTTTCAAACTTGTTGCCGGTATCCAAGCATCACGGAATTGCGATTTATTTGGTAACTATCCTAATATGTTGTTGGTTGAAACAGAACTCCTAAAAACGATCCAACCTCTCAAACGAGTTGCATGTAGACATTCTAATTTGAATTGAGATCTAAACCATCGGTGAGTTAAATAATCCGTACCGGTCAAAAATTTAAACTGGGAGTATTGAGATTCATTTGATAACTATCCCCGCATGTTTTCGATCAAAGAAAACTCTTAGATGCGATCCAACATCACAAACGAGTAGCTGGTATCCAACTCTTTATAATTGCGTTTTAAAGAATCGGAGAGGTACGAAATCCGTAACAATGGAAAGTTAAAACCGGTAGTATTGCGATTCATTTGGTAACTATCCTAGTAAGTTGACGATCATAGAGAAACCCATAGAAATAATACATCCTCTCAAACGAGTTGCCGACAGCCAAATTTCACAGAATTTTGATAGAAACCATCGGAGTGGTACATAATACGTATCGGTCAAAAATTCAAACCGTGAGCAATGCAATTCATTTGATAACTAGACAAGCATGTTGTCGGATGAAACGAACTCAAAAAAACAATCTAACATATCAAACGAGTAGCCGGCATCCATACTTCTCATAATCGCAATCTAAAGCATCGGAGATGATTGAAATCCAAGCCAGTCATAAATAGAAGCCGGGCGTATTGCAATTTATTTGGTAACTATCCAAGCATGCTGTCCGTTGAAACGAAACTTTTAAAATCGATCCAACCTCTCAAACGTGTTACCGGCATCCATGGTTCTCATAATTGCGATCTAAAGCATTATAGAGGTTCGAAATATGTGCCATTCTAAAATTCAAACTGGGAGTATTGCGATTCATTTGGTAAATATCCTAGCATGCTGTCGGTTGAAACAGAACTCTTAAAAAAGATCCAGCCTCTCAAACGAGTAGCTTGTAGGCATGCATTTTTGAATTGGGATTTAAACCATCGGAGAGGTACATAATTCGTACCGGTCAAAAATTCAAACTGGGGAGTATTGCGATTCATTTGATAACTATTCTAGCATGCTGTCGATCGAAGAAAACTCTTAGAAGTAATCCAACCTCAGAAACGAGTAGGTGGTAACCTACTTTTCAAAATTGCATTCTAAAGCATCGGAGAGGTACGAAATCCGTACCAGTGAAAAATTAAAACTGGCAGTATTGCGATTCATTTGGTAACTATCGTAGAATGTTGTCAGTCGTAACGAAACTTTATGAAATGATCCATTCTCTCAAACGAGTTGCCGGTAGCCAAATTTCACAAAATTGCGATAGAAACCATTGGAGTGGTACATAATCCGTACCAGTCAAAAATTCAAACCCGAAGCATTACGATTCATTTGGTAACTATCCTAGCATGCTGTCGGTTGAAACGGAACTCTTAAAAAAGATCCAGCCTCTCAAACGAGTAGCTTGTAGGCATGCATTTTTGAATTGGGATTTAAACCATCGGAGAGGTACATAATTCGTACCGGTCAAAAATTCAAACTGGGGAGTATTGCGATTCATTTGATAACTATTCTAGCATGCTGTCGATCGAAGAAAACTCTTAGAAGTAATCCAACCTCAGAAACGAGTAGGTGGTAACCTACTTTTCAAAATTGCATTCTAAAGCATCGGAGAGGTACGAAATCCGTACCAGTGAAAAATTAAAACTGGCAGTATTGCGATTCATTTGGTAACTATCGTAGAATGTTGTCAGTCGTAACGAAACTTTATGAAATGATCCATTCTCTCAAACGAGTTGCCGGTAGCCAAATTTCACAAAATTGCGATAGAAACCATTGGAGTGGTACATAATCCGTACCAGTCAAAAATTCAAACACGAAGCATTACGATTCATTTGGTAACTATCCATGCTTGTTGTCGGTCGAAACGAACTCATAAAAATAATCCAACTTCTCAAACGCGTAGCCGGCGGTATCCATATTTCTCAAAATCACGATCTAAATCATCGGAGAGGTTCGTAATCCAAAATAGTAAGAAATTAAAGACGGGAGTATTGCGATTTATTTGGTAACTATCCTAGCATATTGTCGGTCGAAACGAAACACTTTTAATCGATCCAACCTTTCAAACGTGTCGTCGGTATTCAAGCATCTCGGAATTGCGATTTATTTGGTAACTATCCTAGCATGTTGTCGGTTAAAACTGAGCTCCAAAAAACGAACCAACCTCTCAAACGAGTTGCATGTAGACATCTTTTTTTGAATTGAGATCTAAACCATCGGAGAGGTACATAATCCGTACCGGTCAAAAATTAAAACTATGAGTATTGCGATTCATTTGATAACTATCCCCGCATGTTGTCGAACAAAGAAAACTCTTAGATGCGATCCAACATCACAAACGAGTAGCTGGTATCCAATTTTTTATAATTGCGTTCTAAAGCATCGGAGAGGTACGAAATCCGCACCAATGTAAAGTTAAAACCGGTAGTATTGCGATTCCTTTGGTAACTATCCTAGTAAGTTGTCGGTCGTAACGAAACTCTACGAAATGATACATCCTCCCAAACGAGTTGTCGGTATCAAAATTTCTCAGAATTGCGATAAAAACTATCGAAGTGGCACATAATACGTACCTGTGAAAAATTCAAACTGGGATTATTGCAATTTATTGGTAACTATCCAAGCATGTTGACGATCGAAACGATCTCTTAAAAATGATCCATCTTCCCAAACGAGTAGCCGGTATCCAAACTTATCAGAATTGGGATCTAAAGCATCGGAGAAGTTTGAAATCCGTACCGGTTGAAACAGAACTCCTAAAAGCGATCCAACCTCTCAAACGAGTTGCCAGTATCCAACCTATCATAATTGCGTTCTAAAGCATCGGAGAGGTACGAAATCCGTACCAGTGAAAAATTTAAACCGGCAGTATTGCGATTCATTTTGAAACTATCCTAGCAAGTTGTCATTCGTAATGTAACTCTTTGAAATGATCCATCCTCTCAAACGAGTTGTCGGTAGCCAAACTTCTCAATATTGCGATAGAAACTATTAGAGTGGTACATAATCCGTACCGGTCCAAAATTCAAGCTGGGAATATTGCGATTCATTTGGTAACTATACATGCATGTTGTCGGTCGAAATGAACTCATAAAAGCAATCCAACTTCTCTAACGAGTAGCCGGTATCCATATTTCACAAAATCGCGATCTAATGCATCATAGAGGTTCAAAATCCGAACCAGTCATAAATAGACGCCGAGTATTGCGATTTATTTGGTAACTAACCTAGTATGTTGTCGGTCGAAACGAAACTCTTTAAATCGATCCAACCACTCAAACGTCTTGCCTACATTCTCGGAATTGCAATTTATTTTTGAACTATCCTAGCATGTTGTCGGTTGAAACTGAACTCATAAAAACGATCCAACCTCCCAATCGAGTTGCATGTAGACATGCTTTTTTGAATTGAGATCTAAACCATCGGTGATGTACTTAATCGGTACCGGTCCAAAATTCAAACTGGGAGTATTGCGATTCATTTGGTAACTATCCTAAAATGTTGTCGATCGAAGAGAAACTCTTAGAAGCGATCCAAACTCACAAACGAATTGCCGGTATCCAACCTTTCATAATTGCGCTCTAAAGCATCAGAGAGGTACGAAATCCGTACCAGTCAAAAATTAAAACCGACAGTTTTGCGATTCATTTGGTAACTATCCTCACATGTTGACGGCCGTAGAGAAACTCTTAGAAATAATACATCCTCTCAAACGAGTTGTCGGTAGCAAAATTTCTCAGAATTTTGATAGAAACCATCGGAGTGGTACATAATACGTACCGGTCAAAAATTCAAACCGTGAGCAATGCGATTCATTTGATAACTTGCCAAGCATGTTGCCGGACGAAACGAACTCATAAAAACAATCTAACATATCAAACGAGTAGCCGGTATCCATACTTCTCAGAATCGCGAACTAAAGCATCGGAGAGGTTCAAAATCCAAGCCAGTCATAAATAGAAGCCGGGTGTATTGCAATTTTTTTGGTAACTATCCAGGCATGTTGTCTGTTGAAACGAAAGTTTTAAAATCGATCCAACCTCTCAAACGTGTTGCCGGCATCCATGCTTCTCAGAATTGCAATCTAAAGCATTATAGTGGTACGAAATATGTACCATTCAAAAATTCAAACCGGGAGTATTGCGTTTCATTTGGTAACTATCATAGCATGTTGTCGATTTAAAAAAAACTCATAAAAAAGAACCAACCTCTCAAAGGAGTTGCATGTAAGCATGCTTTTGAAATTGAGATCTAAACCATCGGAGAGGTACATAATCCGTACCGGTCAAAAATTCAAGCAGGGAGTATTGCGATTCATTTCATAACTATAGTAGCATGTTGTCGATCGAAGTAAAACTCTATGAAGCGATCCAAACTCACAAACGAGTAGCTGGTATCCAATTTTTCATAATTGCGTTATAATGCATCGAAGAGGTACGAAATTCGTGCCAGTGAAAAATTAAAACCGGCATTATTGTGATTTATTTGGTAACTATCATTGCATGTTATCGGCCGCAACGAAACTCTTAGAAATGATACATCCTCCCAAACGAGTTGCCGGTAGCAAAATTTCTCATAATTGAGATAGAAACTATCGGAGTGGCAAATAATCCGTACCGGTCAATAATTCAAACCGGAAGTATTGCGATTCATTTGGTCACTATCAGAGCATTTTGTCGATAGCCAAAATTTTCAAAATTGCGATAGAAACCATTGGAGTGGTACATAATCCGTACCAGTCAAAAATTCAAACCCGAACCATTCCGATTCATTTGGTAACTATCCATGCTTGTTGTCGGTCGAAACGAACTCATAAAAAAATCCAACTTCTCTAACGAGTAGCCGGTGGTATCCATATTTCTTAAAATCGCGATCTAAAGCATAAGAGAGGTTCGTAATCCGAGCCAGTCATAAATGAAAGACGGGAGTATTGCGATTTATTTGGTAACTATCATAGCATGTTGTCGGTCGAAACGAAACACTTTTAATCGATCCAACCTTTCAAACGTGTTGCCGGTATTCAAGCATCTCGGAATTGCGATTTATTTGTCCTAGCATGTTGTCGGCTGAAACTGAACTCCAAAAAACTATTTAACCTCTCAAACGAGTTGCATGTAGACATCCTTTTTTGAATTGAGATCTAAACCATCGGAGAGGTACATAATCCGTACCGGTCAAAAATTTAAACTAGGAGTATTGCGATTCATTTGATAACAATCCCTGTATGCTGTCGAACAGCGAAAACTCTTAAATGGATTAGATCTCAAACGAGTAGCTGGTATCCAACTTTTTAAAATTGCGTTCTAAATCATCGGAGAGGTAAGAAATCCGTACCAATGTAAAGTTAAAACCGGTAGTATTGCGATTCATTTGGTAACTATTCTAGTAAGTTGCCGGTCGTAACGAAACTCACAGAAATGATACATCCTCACAAACGAGTTGTCAGTATCCAAATTTCTCAGAATTGCGATAAAAACTATCGAAGTGGTACATAATACGTCGTGTGAAAAATTCAAGCTAGGAGTATTGCGATTCATTTGGTAACTATCCAAGCATGTTGGCGATCGAAACAAACTCTTAAAAATGATCCATCTTGCCAAACGAGTAGCCGGTATCCAAACTTATCAGAATTGGGATCTAAAGCATCGGAGAGGTTTGAAATCCGAACCAATCATACATAGTAACCAGGAGTATTGCGATTTATTTGGTAACTATCCTACCATGTTGTCGGTCGAAACGAAACTCATTAAAACGATCCAACCTCTCAAACGTGTTCCCGGTATCGAAGCTTCCCGGAATTGGGATTTATTTGGTAACTATCCTAGCATGTTGTCGGTTGAAACAGAACTTTTAAAACCGATCCAACCTCTCAAACGAGTTGCATGTAGACATGCTTTTTTGAATTGAGATCTAAACCTTCGGAGAGGTACATAATCCGTACCGGTCAAAAATTCAAACTGAGGGTATTTCGAATCATTTGATAACTATCCTAGAATCTTATCGATCGATGCAAAACTCTTTGAAGCGATCCAACCTCACAAACGAGTTGCCGGTATCAAACCTATCATAATTGCGTTCTAAAGCATCGGAGAGGTACGAAATCCATACCAGTCAAAAATTAAAACCGGCAGTATTGCGATTCATTTGGTAACTATCCTAGCATGTTGTAGGTCATAACGAAACTCTTAGAAATGATCCATCAGCTCAAACCAGTTGCCAGTAGCCAAACTTCTCAAAATTGTGATAAAAACCAACGGAGTGGTACATAATTCGTACCGGTCTAAAATTCAAACTGGGAGTATTGGGATTCATTTGGGAACTATCCAAACATATTATCGGTCGAAACGAGCTCATAAAAACAATCCAACTTCTCTAACGAGTAGCCGTTATCCAAATTTCTCAAAATTGCGATCTAAAGCATCGGAGAGGTGCGAAATCCGATCCAGTCAAAAATAGATGCCGGGAGTATTGCGATTTTTTTGGTAACTATCCTAGCATGTTGCCAGCTAAAACAGAACTCTTAAAAGCGATCCAGCCTCTCAAACGTGTGGCATGTAGATATGCTTTTTTGAATTGAGATCTAAACCATCGAAGAGGTACATAATCCGTACCGGTCAAAAATTTAAACTGGGAGTATTGCGATTCATTTGATAACTATCCCAACATGTTGTCTATTGAAGAAAACTCTTAGAAGTGATCCAACCTCACAAACGAGTAGCTGGTATCCAACTTTTCATAATTGCGTTCTAAAGCATCGGAGAGGTACAAAATCCGTATCAGTAAAAGATTAAAGCCGGCAGTATTGCGATTCATTTGGAATCTATCCTAGCAAGTTGTTGGTCGTAACGTAAGTCTTTGAAATGATCCATCCTCTCAAACGAATTGCCGGTAGCCAAACTTCTCAAATTGCGATAGAAACCATTGGAGTGGTACATAATCTGTACCAGTCAAAAATTCAAACCCGAACCATTACGATTCATTTGTTAACTATCCATGCATGTTGTCAGTCAAAACGAACTCATAAAAATAATCCAACTTCTCTAACGAGTAGCCGGTGGTATCCATATTTCTCAAAGTCGGGATCTAAAGCATCGAAGAGGTTCGAAATCCGAACCAGTCATAAATGAAAGACGGTAGTATTGCAATTTATTTGGTAACTATCCAAGCATGTTGTCGGTCGAAACAAAACTCTTTAAATCAATCCAACCTGTTAAACTCGTTGCCGGTATCCAAGCATCTCGGAATTGCAATTTATTTGGTAACTATCCTAGCATGTTGTCGGTTGAAACAAAACTCCTAAAAACGATCCAACCCCTCAAACGAGTTGCATGTAGACATCCTTTTTTGAATTGAGATCTAAACCATCGGAGAGGTACATAATCCGTACCGATCAAAATTTTAAACTGGGAGTATTGCGATGCAGTTAATAACTATCCCCGCATGTTGTCGATCGAAGAAAACTTTTAGATGCGATCCAACATCAGAAACTAGTAGCTGGTATCCAACTTTTTATAATTGGGTTCTGAAGCATCGGAGAGGTACGAAATCCGTACCAATGATAAGTAATAACCGGTAGTATTGCGATTCATTTGGTAACAATCGTAGTAAGTGGTCGGTCGTATCGAAACTCTCAGAAATGATACATCCTCTCAAACGAATTGTCGGTATGCAAATTTCTCAGAATTGCGATAAAAACTATCAGAGTGGTACATAATACGTACCGGTAAAAAATTCAAACTGGGAGTATTGCTATTCATTTGGTAATTATCCAAGCATGTTGTCGATCGATGCAAACTCTTAAAAATGTTCCATCTTCACAAACGAGTAGCCGGTATCCAAACTTATCAGAATTGGGATCTAAAGCATCGGGGAGGTTTGAAATTTGAATCAATCATAAATAGTAACCAGGAGTATTGTGATTTATTTGGTAACTATCCTACCATGTTGTCGGTCGAAACGAAACTCTTTAAATCAATCCAACCGCTCCAACGTGTTCCCGGTATCGAAGCTTCTCGGAATTGTGATTTATTTGGTAACTATCCTGGCATGTTGTCAGTTGAAACAGAACTCTTAAAAATGATTCAACCTCTAAAACGAGTTGCATGTAAACATGCTTTCTTAAATTTAGATCTAAACCATTTGTGAGGTACTTAATCCGTACCTGTCTAAAATTCAAACTGGGAGTATTGCGATTCATTTGATAACTATCCAAGCATCTTATCGATCGATGCAAAACTCTTTGAAGTGATCCAACCACACAAACGAGTTGTCAGTATCAAACCTATCATAATTGCGTTCTAAAGCATCGGATAGGTACGAAATCCGTACTTGTGAAAAATTAAAACTGGCAGTATTGCGATTCATTTGGTAACTATCGTAGCATGTTGTCGGTCGTAACAGAACTCCTAGAAATGATCCATCATCTCAAACGAGTTTTCAGTACCCAAACTACTCAAAATTTCGATAGAAGCCATCGGAGTGGTACATAATCCGTACCATTCTAAAATTCAAACCGGGAGTATTGAGATTCATTTGGTAACTATCCAAACATATTTTCGGTAAAAACGAGCTCATAAAAATAATCTAACTTCTCTAACGAGTAGCCGGTATCCAAATTTCTCAAAATCGCGATCTAAAGCATCGGAGACGTTCGAAATCCGAACCAGTCAAAAATAGAAGCCGGGAGTATTACGATTTATTTGGTAACTATCCTAGCGTGTTATCAGTTTAAACAGAACTCTTAAAAGCTATCCAACCTCTCAAACGTGTTGCATATAGACATGCTTTTTTGAATTGAGATCTAAACCATCGGAGAGGTACATAATCCGTACCGCTCATAAATTCAAACTGGGAGTATTGCGATTCATTTGATAACTATCCCAGCATGTTGTCGATTGAAGAAAACTCGTAGAAGCGATCCAATCTTACAGGCGAGTAGCTGGTATCCAACTTTTCTTAATTGCGTTCTAAAGCATCGGAGAGGTACGAAATCCGTACCAGTGAAAAATTAAAACCGGCAGTATTGCGATTCATTTGGAAACTATCCTAGAAAGTTGTCATTCGTAATGTAACTCTTTGAAATGATCCATCCTTTCAAATGAGTTGTCGGTAGCCAAACTTCTCAATATTGCGATAGAAACCATTAAAGTGGTACATAATCTATCCCGGTCAAAAATTGAAACTGGGAATATTGCGATTCATTTGGTAACTATACATGCATGTTGTTGGTCGAAACGAACTCATAAAAACAATCCAACTTCTCTAACGAGTAGCCGGTATCCATATTTCACAAAATCGCGATCTAATGCATCGGAGAGGTTCAAAATCCGAACCAGTCATAAATAGAAGCCGGGAGTATTGCGATTTATTTGGTAACTATCCTAGCATGTTGTCGGTCGAAATGAAACTCTTTAAATCGATCCAACCTCTCAAGCGTGCTGCCTACATTCTCAGAATTGCGATTCATTTGGTAACTATCCTAACATATTGTCGGTTGAAACAAAACTCTTAAAAATGATCCAACCTCTCAAACGAGTTGCATGTAGACATGCTTTCTTGAATTGTGATCTAAACCATTGGTGAGGTACTTAATCTGTACCGGTCAGAAATTCAAACTGGGAGTAATGCGATTCATTTGATAATTATCCAAACATGTTGTCGATCGAAGGGAAACTCTTAGAAGCGATCCAAACTCACAAATGAATTGCCGGAATCCAACCTTTCATAATTGCGCTCTAAAGCATCAAAGAGGTACGAAATCCAGACCAGTCAAAAATTAAAACCGGCAGTATTGCGATTCATTTGGATCCTCTCACATGTTGACGGTCGTAGAGAAACTCTTAGAAATAATACATCCTCTCAAACGAGTTGCCGGTAGCCAAATTTGTCAGAATTTCGATAGAAACCATCGGAGTGGTACATAATACGTACCGGTCAAAAATTCAAAATGGGAGCAATGCGATTCATTTGACAACTAGCCTAGCATGTTGTCGGACGAAACGAACTCATAAAAACAATCTAACATATCGAACGAGTAGCCAGTATCCATACTTCTCAGAATCGCGATCTAAAGCCTCGGAGAGGTTCGAAATCCAAACAAGTCATAAATAGAATCCGGGTGTATTGCAATTTATTTGGTAACTATCCAAGCATGTTCTCTGTTGAAGCGAAACTTTTAAAATCGATCCAACCTCTCTAACGTGTTGCCGGCATCCATGCTTCTTAGAATTGCGATCTAAAGCATTATAGAGGTTCGAAATATGTACCATTCAAAAATTCAAACTGGGAGTATTGCGATTCATTTGGCAACTATCCTAGCATGTTGTCGGTTTAAACTAAACTCAAAAAAGAACCAACCTCTCAAAGGAGTTGCATGTAGGCATGTTTTTTGAAATTGAGATCTAAACCATCGGAGATGTACATAATCCGTACCGGTCAAAAATTCAAACTGGGAGTATTGCGATTCATTTCATAACTCTCGTAGCATGTTGTCGATCGAAGAAAAGCTCTATGAAGCGATCCAAACTCAAAAACGAGTAGCTGGTATCCAATTTTTTATAATTGCGTTATAAAGCATCGAAGAGGTACGAAATCCATATCAGTGAAAAATTAAAACTGACAGTATTGCGATTTATTTGGTAACTATCCTTGCATGTTATCGGCCGCAATGAAACTCTTAGAAATTATACATCCTCACAATTATGAAAGGTTGAATACTGGCAACTGCTTGTGTGGTTGGATCACTTCTAAAAGTTTTGCTTTTATCGATAACATGCAAGGATAGTTTTCAAATGAATCGTAATACCCTCAGCTTGAATTTTTGACAGGTTCGGATTATGTACCTCTCCGATGGTTTAGATCTCAATTCAAAAAAGCATGTCTACATATAACTCGTTTGACAGGTTGGATCGCTTTTAAGAGTTCTGTTTCAACCGACAACATGCTAGGATAGTTACTAAATGAATCGCAATACTCCCGGTTTGAAATTTTTATGGGTACATATTTCGTACCTCTATAATGCTTTAGATCGCAATTCTGACAAGCTTGGATACCGGAAACTCGTTTGAAAGGTTGGATCGATTTTAAGAGTTTTGTTTCGGCCGACAATATGTTAGGATTGTTACAAAATAAATTGCAATACTCCTGGCTTCTATTTATGACTGGTTCGGATTTCGAACATCTCCGGTGTTTTAGATCGCGATTTTGAGAAATATGGATACCGGCTACTCGTTAAAGAAGTTGGATTGTATTTATGAGTTCGTTTCGACTGTCAACAAGTTGGATAGTTACCAAATGAATCGCAATGCTCCGGGTTTGAATTTTAAACCGGTACGGATTATGTACCACTCCGATGGTTTCTATTGCAATTCTGAGTAATTTGGCTACTGGCAACTCGTTTCAGAGGATGTATCATTTCTAAGAGTTTTGTTACCACCGACAACATTCTAGGATAGTTAACAAATGAATCGCAATAAAGCCGATTTTATTTTTTTAATGGTACGGATTTCGTACCTCTCCGATGCTTTTGAACGCAATTAAAAAAATATGGATACCAGCTACTCGTTTGTGAGGTCGGATCGCATCTAATAGTTTTCTTCGATCGACAACAGGCAAGGAAAGTTATCAAATGAATCGCAATTCCCAGTTTGAATTTTTGACCGATACGGATTATGTACCTCTCTGATGGGCTAGATCTCAATTCAAAAAAGCATGTCGACATGCAACTCGTTTGAGTGGTTGGATCATTTTTAAGAGTTCTGTTTCAGCCGACAACATGCTAGGATAGTTACCAAATGAATCGCAATACTCCCGGTTTGAATTTTTGACTGGTTCATATTTCGTACCTTTATAATGCTTTAGATCGCAATTCTGAGAAGCTTGGATACCGAAAACTCGTTTGAGTGGTTGGATCGATTTTAAGAGTTTCGTTTCGACCGACAATATGCTAGGATTGTTACCAAATAAATTGCAATAATACCGGCATCTATTTATGACGGGTTCGGATTTCGGACCTCTCCGATGCTTTATATTGCGATTCTGAGAAATATGTATACCGGCTTCCCGAAAGAGAAGTTGGATTATTTTATGAGTTTGTTTCGACCGACAACATGTTGGATAGTTGCCAAATGAATAGCAATACTCCCGGCTTGAATTTTTGACCGGTACGGATTATGTACCGCTTCGATGGTTTCTATTGCAATTCTGAGAAATTTAGCTACTGGCAACTCGTTTGAGAGGATGTATTATTTCAAAGAGTTTCGTTAGGTCCGACAACATACTAGGATAGTTACCAAATGAATTGCAATACTGCCGATTTAACTTTTTAACTGGTACGGATATCGTACCTCTTCGATGGCCTAGAACTCAATTATGAAAGGTTGGATACCGGCAACTCATTTGAGAGGTTGGATCGCATCTAAGAGTTTCGCTTCTATCTATAACATGCAAGGATAGTTTTGGAATGAATCGCATACCCTACGTTTGATTTTTTGACAGGTACAGATTATGTACCTCTCCGATGGTTTAGATCTCAATTCAAAAACACATGTCTACATGCAAATCGTTTGAGTGGTTGGATCGTTTTTAAGAGTTCTGTTTCAACCGACAACATGCTAGGATAGTTACCAAATGAATCGCAATACTCCCGGTTTGAATTTTTTGACTGTTACATATTCCGTACCTCTATAATGCTTTAGATCGCAATTCTTAGAAACCTGGATACCGGAAACTCTTTTGAGAGGTTGGATCGATTTTAAGTGATTCGTTTCGACCGACAATATGCTAGGATTGTTACCAAATAAATTGCAATAATCCCAGCTTCTATTTAAGAATGGTTCGGATTTCGAACCTCTCCGATGCTTTAGATCGCGTTTTTGAGAAATATGGATACCGGCTACTCGTAAGACAAGTTGGATTGTCTTTATGAGTTTGTTTCGACCGACAACATGTTGGATAGTTCCCAAATGAATCGTGATACTCCAGGTTTGATATTTTGACAGGTACGGATTATGTACATCTTCGATGGTTTAGATCTCAATTTAAAAGATCATGTCCACATGCAACTCTTTTGAGTGGTTGGATCACTTTAATAGTTCGGATTCAACCGACAACATGCTAGGATATACCAAATAAATCGCAATACTCCCAGTTTGAATTTTTGAATGGTACATATTTCGTACCTCTATAATGTTTTAGATCTCAATTCTGAGAAGTTTGGATACTGGAAACTTGTTTGAGAGGTTGGATCGATTTTATGGGTTTCGTTTCGGCCGCCAATATTCTAGGATAGTTTCCAAATAAATCGCAATGCTCCCGGCTTCTATTTATGATTTGTTCGGATTTCAAACCTCTCCGATGCTTTAGATCCCGATTATGAGAAATATGGATGCCAGCTACTCGTTAGAGAAGTGGGATTGTTTTTATGAGTTCGTTTCATCCGACAACAAGTTGGATAGTTACCAAATGAATCGCAATGCTCCCGGCTTGAAGTTTTAACCGATACGGATTATGTACCACTCCAATGGTTTCTATTGCAATTCTGAATAATTTTGCTACCGGCAACTCGTTTGAAAGGATGGATCATTTCAAAGAGTTTCGTTAGGACATACAACATCCTAGGATAGTTACCAAATGAATCGTAATACAGCCGGTTTAAATTATTTACTGGTACCGATTTTGTACCTCCCCGATGCTTTAGAACGCATATATAAAAAGTTGAATACCAGCTACTCGTTTGGGAGGTTGGATCGCTTCTAAGAGTTTTCTTCGATCGGCAACATGCAGGGGTAGTTATCAAATGACTCGCAATACTCCCAGTTTGAATTGTTGACCGGTACGGATTATGTACCTCTCCGATGGTTTAGATCTCAATTAAAAAATGCATGTCTACATGCAACTCGTTTGAGTGGTTGGATCGTTTTTAAGAGTTCTGTTTCAGCCGACAACATGCTAGGATAGTTATCAAATGAATCGCAATGCTCCCAGTTTGAATTTTTGACTGGTACATATTTCGTACCTCTATAATGCTTTAGATCACAATTCTGAGAAGCTTGGATACCAAAAACTCGTTTTAGTGGTTGGATCGATTTTAAGAGTTTCGTTTCGACCGACAACATGTTTGGATAATTACCAAATGAATCGCAATACTCTCGACTTCAATTTATGACTGGTTCGGATTTCGAACCTCTCCGATGCTTTAGATCGCGATTCTGAGAGATATGGATACCGGCTACTCGTTAGGGAAGTTTGATTGTTTTATTGAGTTCATTTCAACTGAAAACATGCTTGGATAGTTAACAAATGAATCGCAATGCTCTCGGTTTAAATTTTTGACCGGTACGGATTATGTACCACTCCGATGGTTTCTATCGTAATTTTGAGAAATTTGGCTACTGGTCACTCATTTGAAAGGATGTATCATTTCAAAGAGTTTCGTTAGGTCCGACAACATACTAGGATAGTTACCAAATGAATCGCAATACTGCCGGTTATACTTTTTCACTGGTACGGATTTTGTTCCTCTTCGATGCGTTTGAATGCAATTATGATAGGTTGGATACCGGCAACTCGTCTGTGAGGTTGGATCGCTTCTGAGAGTTTCGCTTCTATCGATAACATGCAAGGATAGTTTTCAAATGAATCGTATACCCTACGTTTGAATTTTTGACAGGTACGGATTATGTACCACTACGATGGTTTAGATGTCAATTCAAAAACGCATGTCTACATGCAACTCGTTGGTGAGGCTGGATCATTTTTAAGTGTTCTATTTCAGCTGACAGCATGCTTGGATAGTTACCATATGAATCGCAATACTTCCGGTTTGAATTTTTGACTGGTACATATTTCAAACCACTATAATGCTTTAGATCGCAATTCTGAGAAGCTTGGATACCGGAAACTCGTTTGAGAGGTTTGATCGATTTTAAAGGTTTCGTTTCGACTAACACAATGCTAGGATAGTTTCCAAATAAATCGCAATACTCCCGGCTTCTATTTATGACTGGATCGGATTTCAGACCTCTCCGATGCTTTAGATCGCGATTCTGAGAAATATGGATACCGGTTACTCGTTAGAGAAGTTGGATTGTTTTTATGAATTCGTTTCGACCTACAACATGCTTGGAAAGTTGCCAAATGAATAACAATGCCCCTGGTTTGAATTTTTGACCGCTACGGATTATGTACCACACCGATGGTTTCTATCGCAATTTTGAGAAATTTGGCTACCGACAACTCGTTTGAGAGGACTTATCATTTCAATAAGGCCGGCTTTTATTTTTTACTGGTATGGATTTCGTACCTCTCCGATGTTTTAGAACGCAATTATAAAAAGTTTGAAACCAGCTACTCGTTTGTGCGGTTCGATCGCTTCTAAAAGTTTTCTTCGATCGACAACATGCAGGGATAGTTATCAAATGAATCGCAATACTCCCAGTTTGAATTTTTGACCGGTACGGATTAAATACCTCTCTGATGGTTTAGATATGAATTAAAAAAAGCATGTTTACATGAACCTCGTTTGAGTGGTTGGATCGTTTTTAAAAGTTTTGTTTCAACCGACAATATGCTTGCATATTTACCAAATAAATTGCAATACTCTCGGTTTAAATTTTTGACTGGTACATATTTCGTACCTCTATAATTCTTTAGATCGCAATTCGGAGAAGCTTTGGATACCGGAAACTCATTTGAGAGGGTGGATCGATTTAAAGAGTTTCGTTTCGACCGATAACATGCTAAGATAGTTACCAAATAAATCGCAATACTCTCGGCTTCTATTTATGAATGGCTGGGATTTCGAACCTCTCCGATGCTTTAGATCGCGATTCTGAGAAATATGGATATCGGCTACTCGTTGGAGAAGTTGGATTGTTTATATGAGTTCATTTCGACCGAAAACAAGTTGGATAGTTACCAAATGAATCGCAATGCTCCCAATTTGAATTTTTTGCCGGTACAGATTATGTACCACTCCGATGGTTTCTATTGCAATTCTGAGTAATTTTGCTACTAGCAACTCGTTTGAGAGGATGTATCATTTCTAATAGTTTTGTTACCACCGACAACTTGTTAGGATAGTTAACAAATGAATCACAATACAGCCGGATTTAATTTTTTACTGGTACGGATTTCGTACCTCTCCGACACTTTTGAACGTAATTAAAAAAAAATTGATACCTGCTACTCGTTTGTGAGGTTGGATCGCTTCAAAGAGTATTCTTCGATTGACAACATGCAGGGATAGTTATCAAATGAATCTCAATACTTCCAGCTTGAATTTTTGACCGGTACGGATTATGTACCTCGGTGATGGTTTAGATCTCAATTCAGAAAAACATGTCTACATGCAACTCGATTGAGTGGTTGGATTGTTTTTAAGAGTTTTCTTTCAACCGACAGCATGCTAGAATATTTACCAAATTTATCGCAATACTCCCGGTTTGAATTTTTGACTGGTATATATTTCGTATCTCTATAATTCTTTAGATCGCAATTCTGAGAAGCTTGGATACCGGAAACTCGTTTGAGAGGTTGGATCGATTTTCAGGGTTTCGTTTCGACCGACAACATACTAAGATAGTTACCAAATAAATCGCAATACTCCCGGCTTCTATTTATGACTGGTTCTGATTTCGAACCTCTCCGATGCTTTAGATCGCGATTCTGAGAAATATGGATGCCGGCTACTCGTTAGAGAAGTTGGATTGTTTTAATGAGTTCGTTTCGACCTACAACATGCTTGGAAAGTCACCAAATGAATCACAATGCTCCCGGTTTAAATTTATTACCCGTACGGACAATGTACCACACCGATGGTTTCTATCGCAATTTTGAGAAATTTGGCTACTGGCAACTCTTTTGTGAGGATCTATCATTTCTAAAAGTTTCGTTACGACCGAAACTTGCTACGATAGTTACCAAATGAATCGCAATACAGCCGGCTTTAATTTTTTACTGGTACGGATTTCGTACCTCTCCGATGCTTTAGAACAAAATTATAAAAAGTTGGATACCAGCTACTCGTTTGAGTGGTCCGATCATTTCTAAGAGTTTTCTTCGATCGACAACATGCAGGGATTGTTATCAAATGAATCGCAATACTGCCAGTTTGAATTTTTGACCAGTACGGATTATGTACCTCTCTGATGGTTTAGATCTCTATTGAAAAAAAGCATATTTACATGCAACTCGTTTGAGTGGTTGGATCGTTTTTAAGAGTTCTGTTTCCACCGACAGCATGCTAGGATAAACCAAATGAATCGCAATACTCCCGGTTTAAATTTTTGACTGGAACCTATTTCGTACCTCTATAATGCTTTAGATAGTAATTCTGAGAAGCTTTGGATACCGGAAACTCGTTTGAGAAGTTGGATCGGTCTTAAGAGTTTCGTTTCGACCGACAACATGCTAAGATAGTTACCAAATAAATTGCAATACTCCCAGCTTCCATTTATGACTAGTTCGGATTTCGAACCTCTCAGATGCTTTAGATCGCGATTCTGAGAAATATGGATACCGACTACTCGTTAGAGAAGTTGGATTTTTTTAGGTGTTCGTTTCGAACGACAACATGCTTGGATAGTTACCAAATGAATCGCAATACTCCCGGTTTGAATTTTTGACCGGTACGGAATTATGTACCACTCCGATGGTTTCTATCGCAATTTTGCGAAATTTGGCTACTGGCAGCTCGTTTGAAAGGATGGATCATTTCAAAGAGTTTCTTTAGGTCCGACAACATACTATGATAGTTACCAAATTAATCGCAATACTGCCGATTTTACTTTTTCAGTGGTACGGTTTTTGTACCTATTCGATGTTTTAGAATGCAATTATGAAAGGTTGGATACTGCCAACACGTTTGCGAGGTTGGATCGCTTCTAAGTGTTTCGCTTCTATCGATACATGCAAGGATTGTTTTCAAATGAATCGTAATGCCCTCAGTTTGAATTTTTGACAGGTGCGGATTATGTACCTTTCCGATGGTTTAGATCTCAATTCAAGAAAGCATGTCTACATGCAACTCGCTTGAGAGGTTGGATCGTTTTTAAGAGTTTAATTTCAACCGGCAACATGCTAGGATAATTACCAAATGAATCGCAATACTCCCTGTTTGAATTTATGACAGGTACATATTTCGTACCTCTATATTGATTTAGATCGTAATTCTGAGAAGCATGGATACCGAAAACTCGATTGAGAGGTTGGGTCGATTTTTAGAGTTTCGTTTCGACCGACAATATGCTAGGATTGTTACCAAATAAATTGCAGGAGGGTTCTATTTATGACTGGTTCGGATTCTGCGAAATATGCATACCGGCTACTCGTAAGAGAAATTGGATTGTTTTTATGAGTTCGTTTTGACCGACAACATGTTGGATTATTACCAAATGAATCGCAATTCTCCCGGTTTGAATTTTAGACCGGTGCGGATTATGTACCACTCCGATGTTTTCTATTGCAATTTTAGGAAATTTTGCTACTGGCAACTCGTTTGAGAGGATGTATCATTTCTAAGAGTTTCGTTACGGTCGGCAACTTGCTAGAATAGTTACCAAATGAATCGCAATACAATCGGTTTTAATTTTTTACTGGTACGGATTTCGTACCTCTCCGATGCTTTAGAACGCAATTATTAAAAGATTGATACCAGCTACTCGTTTGTGAGGTTGGATCGCTTCTAAGAGTTTTCTTCCACCGACAACTTGCTAGGATAGTTACCAAATGAATCGCAATACAGTCGGTTTTAATTTTTTACTTGTATGGATTTTGTACCTCTCCGATGCTTTAGAGCGCAATTATAAAAACATGGATACCGGCTACTCGTTTGTGAGGTTGGATCGCTTCTAAGAGTTTTCTTCGATCTACAACATGCAGGGATATTTATCAAATAAATCGCAATACTCCCTGCTTGAATTTTAAACCGGTACGGATTATGTACCTCTCTGATAGTTTAGATCTCAATTCCAAAAGGCATGCCTACATTCAACTCGTTTGAGTGGTTGAATCGCTTTTATGAGTTCTATTTCAACTGACATAATGCTAGGATAGTTACCAAATGAATCGCAATACTCCTGGTTTGAATTTTTGATTGGTACATATTTCGTAGCTTTATAATGCTTTAGACTGCAATTCTGAGAAGCTTGGATACCCAAAACTCGTTTGCGAGGTTGGATCGATTTTATGAGTTCGTTTCAACCGACAACATGCTAGGCTAGTTGCCAATTAAATCGCAATTCTCCTGACTTCTATTTATGACTTGCACGGATTTCGAACCTCTTCGATGCTTTAGATCGCGATTCAGAGAAATATGTATATCGGCTACTCGTTAGAGAAGTTTGATTATTTTTATGAGTTCGCTTCGACCGAAAACAAGCTTTGATAGTTACCAAATGAATCACAATGCTCCCGGCTTTGAATTTTTGACCGGTACGGATTATGTACCACTTCGATGGTTTCTATCGCAATTCTGAGAAATTTGGCTACTGGCAACTCGTTTGGAAGGATGGATCATTTCAAAAAGTTTCGTTAGGACCGGCAATATACTAGGATAGTTACCAAATGAATCGCAATACTGCTGATTTTACTTTTTCACTGGTACGGATTTCGTAGCTCTTCGAAGCCTTAAAACGCAATTATGAAAGGTTGGACACCGGAAAATTGTTCGTGCGGTTGGATAGCTTCTTCTTAATCCGTGCGGTTGAATTTTTGACAGGTACGGATTATGTACCTGTCCGATGGTTTAGATCTCAATTCAAAAATCTATGTCTACATGCAACTCGTTTGAGAGGTTGGATAGTTTTTAAGCGATCTGCTTCAACCGACAACATGCTAGGATAGTTACCAAATTTATCGAAGTACTCCCGACTTAAATTTTTGAGTGGTACATATTTCGTACCGCTATAATGCTTTAGATCGCAATTCTGCGAAGCTTGGATCTAGGAGACCCGCTTGAGAGGTTGGCTCGATTTTAAGAGTTTCGTTTCAACCGACAAGATGCTAGGATAGTTACCAAATAAATCGCAATATTCCTGGTATCTATTTATGAATGATTCGGATTTCGAACCTCTCCGATGCTTTAGATCGCGATTCTGTGAAGTATGGATATCGGCTACTCGTTAGAGAAGTTTGATTGTTTTAATGAGTTCGTTTCGACAGACAACATGCTTGGAAAGTTTCCAAATGAATCGCAATGCTCCCGGTTTGAATTTTTGACCGGTACGGATTATGTACCACTCCGGTGGTTTCTATCGCAATTCTGAAAAATTTGGCAACTGGTAACTCGTTAGAAAGGATGGATCATTTCAAAGGGTTTCTTTAGGACTGACAACATACTAGGCAAGTTACCAAATGAATCGCAATACTGCTGGGTTTAATTTTTCACTGGTACGGATTTCGTACCTCTTCGATGCCTTAGAACACAATTATAAAAAAGTTAGATACCGCCAACTCGTTTGTGAGGTTATATCGCTTCTAAGAGGTTCGCTTCTAAGAGTTTCGCTTCTATCGATAACATGCAAGAATAGTTTTCAAATGAATCGTAATACCCTCAATTTGAACTTTTTACAGGTACGGATTATGTACCTCTCCGATGGTTTAGATTTCAATTCAGCATCGCATGTCTAGATGCAACTTGTTTTAGCGGTTAGATAATTTTTAAGAGTTCTGTTTCAACCGACAACATGCGAGGATAGTTAACAAATGAATTGTAATACTCCCGGTTTGAATTTTCGAGTGGTACATATTTCGAACCGCTATAATGCTTTAGATCGCAATTCTGAGAAACTTGGACATCGGAAACTTGTTTGAGAGGTTGGATATGAGTTCGTTTCGACCGACAACATGTTGGATTGTTACCAAATGAATCGCAATGCTCCCGGTTTGAATTTTTGACGGATACGGATTATGTACCACTCCGACGGTTTCTATTGCATTTCTGAGAAATTTTGCTACTGGTAACTCGTTTGAGAGGATGTCTCATTTCTTAGAGTTTTCTTACGACCGACAACTTGCTAGGATTGTTACCAAATGAATCACAATACCGCCAGTTTTAATTTTTTACTGGTATGGATTTCAAAACTCACCGATGCTTTAGAACACAATTATAAAACGTTAGATACCAGCTACCCGTTTGTGTGGTTGGATCGCCTCTAAGAGTTTTCTTCGATCGGCAACATGAAGGGATAGTTATCAAATGAATCGCAATACTCCCAGTTTGAATTGTTGACCGGTACAAATTATGTACCTCTCCGATGGTTTAGATCACAATTAAAAATTGCATGTCTACATGCAACTCGTTTGAGTGGTTGAATCATTTTTAAGAGTTCTGTTTCAACCGACAACATGCTAGGATAGTTATCAAATGAATCGCAATACTCCCAGTTTGAATTTTTGACTGGTACCTATTTCGTACCTCTATAATGCTTTAGATCGCAATTTTGAGAAGCTTGGATACCGGAAACTCGTTTGAGTGGTTGGATCGATTTTAAGAGTTTCGTTTCGACCGGCAACATGCTTGGATAATTACCAAATAAATTGCAATACTCCCGGCTTTTATTTATGACTGGTTCGGATTTCGAACCTCTCCGATGCTTTAGATCGCATTTCTGAGAGATATGGATACCGGCTACTCATTAGGGAAGTTGGATTGTTTTTTTGAGTTCGTTTCAGCCGACAACATGCTTGGATAGTTACCAAATGAATCGCAATGCTCCCGGCTTGAATTTTTGACCGGTACGGATTATGTACCACTCCGATGGTTTCTATCGCAATTCTAAAAAATTTGGCTACTGGCCACACATTTGAAAGGATGTTTCATTAGGTCCGACAACATACTAGGCTAGTTACCAAATGAATCGCAATACTGTCGGTTTTAATTTTACACTGGTACGGATTTCGTACCTCTTCGATGCCTTAGAACATAATTATAAAAAGGTTGGATACCGCCAGCTCGTTTGTGTGGTTGGATTACTTCTAAGAGTTTCGCTTCTATCGATAACATGCAAGGATAGTTTTCAAATGAATCGTAATACCCTCAATTTGAATTTTTGACAGGTACGTATTATGTACCTCTACGATGGTTTAGATTTCAAATCAACAACGCATGTCTAGATGCAACTCGTTTTAGAGGTTAGATAATTTTTAAGAGTTCTGTTTCAACCGACAACATGCTAGGATAGTTAACAAATGAATCGTAATACTCCCGGTTTGAATTTTCGACTGGTACATATTTCGTGCCGCTATAATGCTTTAGATCGCAATTCTGATAAGCTTGGACATCAGAAACTTGTTTGAGAGGTTGGATCGATTTTAAGAGTTTTATTTTGTCCGACAACATGCTAGGATAGTTACCAAATAAATCGCAATACTCCCGGCTTCTATTTATGATTGGTTCGGATTTCGAACCTCTCCGGTGCTTTAGATCGCGATTCAGAGAAATATGGATACCGGCTACTCGTTAAAGAAGTTGGATTGCCTTTATGAGTTCGTTTCGACCGACAACATGTTAGATTGTTTCCAAATGAATCGCAATGCTCCCGGTTTGAATTTTTGACGGGTACGGATTATGTACCACTCCGATGGTTTCTATTGCATTTCTGAGAAATTTTGCTACTGGCAACTCGTTTGAGTGGATGTCTCATTTCTTAGAGTTTCGTTACGACCGACAACTTTCTAGGATTGTTACCAAATAAATCGCAATACCGCCAGTTTTAATTTTTTACCGGTACGGATTTCAAAATTCACCGATGCTTTAGAACGCAATTATAAAATGTTGGATACCAGCTACCCGTTTGCGAGGTTGGATCGCTTCTAAGAGTTTTCTTCGATCGACAAAATGCAGGGATAGTTATCAAATGAAATGCAATACTCCCAGTTTGAATTTTTTACCGGTACGGATTATGTACCTCTACGATTGTTTAGATCTTAATTCTAAAATGTATGTCTACATGCAACTCGTTTGAGTGATGATTGGATCGTTTTTAGGAGTTCTGTTACAATCGACAATATGCTAGGATAGTTACCAAATTAATCGCAATACTTTCGGTTTGAATTTTTTGATTGGTACATATTTCATACCTCTATAATGCTTTTGATCGCAATTCTGAGAAGGTTTGATACCGGAAACTCGTTTGAAGGGGATATTTGTACTATCCAGCTGTTGCGGTCAAATCCAAACTCTTAAATTGATCCAGCCTCTCCACGAGTTTTCGATCCAGCTTTTCAGAAATGCGTTCTAAAGCATCTATAGAGGTACGGAAATATGTACAGTTAAATAACGCAAACGGCAGTCGTGCGATTCATTTGGGAACTAATCGTAGATGTTGTCGGTTGAAAAACATAAGTCTTAAAAACTATACAACCTCTCAAACGAGTTGCATGTAGACATGGCATTTTTGACTTGAGATCTAAACCATCGAGAGGTAACATAATCCGAACACTGTTAAAAATTCAAACTGTGGGTTTTAACGATTCATTGAAAAAAACTCCTTGCAATGTTATCGATAGATGCGAAAAACTCTTAGGAAGGATCCAACTCAGTAGCCCAATTTTCAGTAGCCAAATTTCGAAGAATTGCGATTAGAAACCATCGGAGGGGTCCAGAATCCGTACCGGTCAAAAATTCAAACCGGGAGCATTGCATTCATTTGGTACTATCTAAGTATTTGCCGGCAAAACGAACTCATAAAAAAAACTCCAACTTCGCTATCGAGTAGCCGGTAGCACATATTTATCAGAACCGATCTAAAACATCGGAGAGGTTCGAAAATCCGAACCAGCCATAGAGAAGCCGGGAGTATTGCGATTATTTGGTAACCATCATAGCATCTTGTCGGTGGGAAAGAAAATCTTAAATGATCAACCCTCCAGCGAGTATCCGATGATTCCGAGTTCTCAGAATTGCATCTAAAGGCAATATAGAGGTACAAAATATGTTCACAATCCGAACCAGTCAAAATAGAAGCACGGCGTATGCTCATTTATTTGTAACAATCCTAACATATTGTCGGCCGAACGAAACTCTTTAAAAACGATCCAACCTTTCAAAACGAGTTTCGGTATCGAGCTTGTCAGAATTCGATCTAAAGATTATGAGGGACGAAAATATGTACCCACAAAAAATTCAAAACGGAGTATTGCGATTATTGGTAACATTGCTTGGCATGTTGTCAATTTGGAACCGAACTCTTAAAAAAAAACTACCCAAACCTCTCAAACGGTTTTATGTAGGACAAGCGTTTTTGATTGAGATCTAAGCCATCCGGTGAGGTTTAATAATCACGTACCTGTCTAAAATTCAACATGAGGGTATTACGAGTAATTTGAAAACTATCCTTGCATGTTATCGATAGAAGCAAAACTCTTAGAACGATCCAACCTCTCAAAAGGAGTTGCCGGTAGCCACACCCTTTCAAATGCGGTCTAAGGCATCGAAGAGGTACGAAATCAGTACCAGTGAAAAGTTAAAACAGGCAGTATTGCGTTCATTTGGCAACTATCCTGTATGTGGTCGACAAAACAAAATCCTTTAAATGAACCATCCATTCAGCCGAGTTGCCAGTAGCCAAATTTCTAAAATTACGATAGAGACCACAGGAGTGGTACAAAATCCAAACCGGTCAAAATTTAAACAGGGAACATTGCGATTCATTGGAAACTTTACAAGCATGTTGTCGGTCGAAACGAACTCTAAAAAAAATCACACATCTTTAACGCTAGCCGGTAGCCATATTTCTAAAATCGCGATCGAAAGTAGCGGAGAGTTCGAAATCCGCAACAGACCATGAAATAGAGGACAGGCATCGATCTAACGCATTATAGAGTACGAAAAATGTCCCATCAAAAATTCCTAACGGGAGTATTGCGATTAATTGGTACATCCTAGCATGTTGTCGGTTGAACAGAAATTTCAAAAACGATCCAAATCACTCAAACGGTAAGGTAGACATGTTTTTTTTAATTGAGAACTAAACCTCGGAGAGGTAAATAATACGTACTGGTCAAAAATTCAAACTGGGGGGGAGTATGTGAGTCATTTGATAACTATCCCTGCATGTGTCATCAAGAAAACTCTTATAAAGCGACCAACCTCACAAACGAGTAGCTTGTATCCACTTTTTTAATTGCGTCTAAAGCATCTGGCGGTACAAATCCGTACCAAAAAAAAATTACAACTGGGGCATTGCGATTTCATTGGTAACTATCCAGGCAAGTTGTCGGTCGTACGAAACTCTTAGAAAGGTTACATCCTCTCAAACGAGTTGCTAGAGCCAAATTTCTAGAAGTGCAATAAATCATCGGAGTGGTACATAATCCGTAACAGCAAAAATTCAAACTGGGAACATTGCATCATTTGGTAAAAAATATCCAACATGATGTCGGTCAAAACGAACTCATTACACAATCCAAGTTGTTTAACGAGTAGCCCAGTATCCATATTCTTCATAAATCGAGACTAATCCTCGGAGAGGTTCGAAAATTCGTACCAGTCATAACTGAAGCCTAATAGTATTGCGATAATTTGGATAAATCTCCTTGAAAATTGTAGGCCAAAACGAAAAATTTTAAAAACGATTCAACAACCTCTGCAACAAGTTTTGATCTCCAAGCTTTTCAGAATTGCGATCTAAAAGCAAGATAGAGGTACGAAATAGTTACCAGTCAAAAATTCAAACCGGGAGTTTGCGATTCATTTGGTAACTATCCTTGCATGTTGTCGGTTGACACAAATCTTAAAACTATCCGACCTCTCAAACAGTTGCATGTAGACAGGACTTTTTTTATGAAACATAAACCATCGGAGAGGTACATAAATCCGTACCTGTCAAAAATTTAAATTAGGGTAGTACGATTCATTTGAAAACTATCCTTGCATGCTATCGATAGAGCAAAAACTTTCTTCTTTCGAAGCCATCCAACTAACAAGAGTTGCCAGTATCCAATTCTATCAAATTGCGTCTAAGGAATCTGAAGAGGACGAAATCCGTACCAGTGAAAAAGTAAACCGGCTGTTGCGATTTCATTGCGTAAACTATCTAGTATTGGTGGCGGGACCTAACAAAACTCTTTGACTGACCCATCCATTCAAACGAGTTGCCAGGCCAAAATTTTCAAAATGAGCGATAGAAACCCATGGGATTGGTTAGATATCCGGTACGGTAAAAATTTAAGCCGGGAGAAGTTGGGATTCATTTGGTAACTTTACAAGAATGTTTCGGTCGAAAGAAGTCATAAAAAACAATCCAATTCTCTAAAGAAAAAAGCTAGTATTCCATAGTCTCAGAATCGCGATATAGGATCGAGAGATTCAAAATCGAACCAGTCATAACTAAAAGTGGGAGTATTGGATTTATTTTGTAGGTATCTACCAAGTTGTTGGGCGAAAACGAAACTCTAAAAATCAATCCACAATCTCATGCAAAAAGCATGTCGACCTGTCACCTCTTTGATGGTTTGGATCCTTTTTAAGAGTTCTTTGCGAAGCGCGACAGCTGCTAGGATCTTGTACCAAATGAATCGCGAATCCCCCTCGTTTTTGAATTTTTGACTGGTTCACTATTTCGACCTTTCTAATGGGGGCTTTAGTCGCATTCTGAGAAGCGTTGGATACCGAAACGTCGGTTTTTGCGTGGTTGTGATCGTTTTTAAGATTGTTCCGTGTTCGAAACCGACCAATATGCAGGATTGTTACAAATAATTGCAATATACCGCATCTATTTATGACGGTTTGGATTTCGGGACCGGGGCTCCGATGTTTATATGGCGATGCTGAGAAATAATGTATACCGCTATCCCAAGAGAATTGGATTATTTTTATGAAGTTTTTGTTTCACCGAGACCATGTTGGGATATTTCCACTGAATATCAATACTCCCGGCTTAATTTTTGACCGTGTAGGATTTACCGGCTTCGATGGTTTCTATTGGTCAATTCTGAGAATTTTACTACTGGAAACGAGTCGTTTGAGAGGATGTATTCTTTCAAGAGGTTCGTTAGGTCCGACAACATACTAGGATATTACCAAATGAATTGCAATACTTGCCCGGTTTAACTTTTAACGGGTCCGGCTTCGACCTCTTCGATGCCTCGAACTCAATATGAAGTTTGATCCGGCAACGTCATTTCGAGTTTGGATCGCATCTAAGAGTTTCGCTTCTATCTATAACGCTGCCAGGATAGTTTTTGAATGATCGCATACCCGAAAAGGGGCTTTGAATGGTTTTACAGTTAAGATTTGTACCTCTCCGTGTGTTAGATCTCACTTCAAAAACAACTGTTACATGCAAATCGTTTGATTTGGGTTGGATCGTTTGTAGATTTGTTTCAAACCGACAACATGCTAGGATAAGTTACCAAATAATCCGCAAATACGCTCCGTTTGAGTTTTTGACTGTTACATATTCCGGTACCCTAAATGCTTTTAGATGCGGCAATTCTTAAACCTGACCGGAAACTCTTGAGAGGTTGGATCGATTTTAAGTGATTCGTTTCGACCGACAATTCGGAGATGTTACCAAGTAAATTGCAATATCCAGCTTCTATTTACAATGGCGGATTTCGAACCTCTCCGTGGCTAGTTAGATCGCGTTTTTTTGCGACATAGGGAAAAAAAAAAATACCGGCTACCGTAGACAATTGGGATTGTCTTTTAGAGTTTTGTTTCGACCGACAAGCATGTTGTAATATTTCGCCAAATAATCGTGATACTCCAGTTTGATATTTGACAGTATACGCTTATGTCCACTTCGATGGGTTTTTAGATCTCAATTTAAAAGATCAGTTCCCACAGGGGATAGCAACTCTTTTGAGTGTTGGACACTTTAATATGTTCGGATTTCAACCGAACAACATGCTAGATATCCCAATAAATCGCAATACTCCGGTGGGGATTTTTGATGATACAATTTCGGACCCTATAATTTTTTAGATCTCAATTCTGAGAAGTTTGGATACTGGAAACGTGTTTGAGAGGTTCGATGATTTTACTGGTTTTCGTTTCTTCCGGGCCAATATTGCTAGATCGTTTTCCAAATAAATCGATGCTCGCCGGCTTCTATTTTTGATTTGTTCGGATTTCAAACCTTCCGATGCTTTAGAATCCCGTTATGAGAAATAATGATGCCGCACTCGTTAAGAAGTGTGATCGTTTTTATGAGTTCGTTTCAAGTCCGGCAACAAGTTGGATAGGTTACCAAATAATCGTGCAATGCTCCCGGGCTTGAAGTTTACCGATACAGATCAGTGGACCACTCCAATTTTCTATTGCAATTCTGAATAATTTTGCTACCCGCAACTCGTTTAAAGATGGATCGTTTCAAAGAGTTTCTTAGGACATACACATCCGAGGATTTTACCAAATAAATCGTCAATAACCCCGGTTTAGAATATTTCTGTACCTGATTGGTTTGTACCATCGCCCGATCTTTAGAACTGCCTATATAAACGTTGAATACCAGCTACTCGTTGGGGAGGTTTGGATCGCGTGTCTAAAGAGGTGTGGTTTCTTCTATCGCAACTGCTTGGTAGGTATCAAATGACTCGCAAGGTACTCCCAGTTTTGATTGTTGACCGTACTTATTCTGTACCTCTCCGATGTTGTAAGATCGCAATTAAAAAAGGCAATTCGTGACATGCAACTCGTTGAGTGTTTTGTCGTTGTTTAAGAGTTCTGTTCATCCGCAACATGCTATGAGTCGTGTATCAAATGAATCCAATGCTCCAGTTTTAATTTTTTACGTGTGATATTTCGTACCTCTATAATGCTTTAGATCACAATTCTAGAAGCTTTGTATACCAAAAACTCGTTTTAAAGAGGTTGTTTGTATTCGATTTTAAGAGTTTCGTTGTCGACGACACATGTTTGGATAATTACCAAATGAATCGCAATACTGCTCGACTTCAATAACTGGTTTCGTAGATTCGACCTCTCCGATGCTTTGAAGATTCGCGATTCTTGAGAGATATGGAACCCGGCTCCTCGTTAGGGAAGTTTGATGTTTTTATTGATTTCTTTCAACTGAAACAGCTTGGATCGGTAACAATAAGCGCAATGCTTCGGTGTAAAGTGTGGACTCGTACGGATGATGTACCACTTCGAGGGTGTCTATCGGAATTTGAGAATTTGGCTACTGGTCACTCCTCTTGAAGGATGTAATCATTTCAAAAACGTTTTCGTTAGATCCGACAACAACTAGGAAGGTACCAAATGATCGCAATACTAATGCGCGGGGGGTATACTTTTTTGTTTCCACTGGACGAGTTTGTTCCTCTTCGATGCTTTATCAAGTTAGTGATAGGCGTGGATCCGCAACGTCGTACTGTGATGTTGGATCGCTTCTCGAGAGTTGTCGGCTTCTATCGATAACAATGCCGCAAGGCTAGTTGTTTTCAAATGAATCGTAGCACCTAACGTTTAATTTTTGACAGTACGGATTATGTCCCACTACTACGATTTTAGGATGTCAATTCAAAACGCATGTCTACAATGCCCTCGTTGGTGATGGGGGGCTGGCATCATTTTTAAGTGTTCTATTTCACTTACAGCGATGCGTGGATATTTACCATCTGAGTCGCAATACTTCCGGTTGATTGTTTTGTTGACTGGTCATAGGCAAACCACTAAATCTTAGAATCGCGTAATTCTCGAGAAGCTTGGTACCTGGAAACTCGTTTTGAGAGGGTTGATCGTTTTACAGGTTTCGTTTTCGACTAACACAACTAGGATGAGTTTCCAAATATCGCAATACCCGGCTTCTATGTTTATGCCTTGGATCTGATTTCAGACCTCTCCGATTCTTTAAGATCGCGATTCTGAGAATAGGATACCCGGTTACCTCTTAGGAAGTGTGATTGTGTTGATGAATTCGTTTCGACCTGAAACTGCTTTGAACGTTGCCAATGCATCCCAGGCCACTGTTTGAATTTTTTGACCCGCTACGTATTAGTGACCACACCGATGGTTTTCTATCGCAATTTGGTGCAGAAATTTTGGCTACCGACAACGTCGTTTGAGAGAACTTATCATTTCATAAGGCCTGCTTGTTCTTGTTTTACTGGTATGGATTTCGACCTCTCCGGATTTTTTTGATAACTCAATTTAAAAGTTTGTTGAAACCACTACTCGGTTTTGGGGAAATTCGTACGTCGCTTCTAAAAGTGTTTACATCCTGTCGACAGAAATGCATCGATATTTAGTCAATTGATTCGCAATACCCCATTTGATTTTTGACCGGTTACGGATTAAATACCTCTCTGAGGTTTAGATAGAATCTAAAAAACATAGTTACATGAACCTCGTTGAGTGGGAATGTGACGTTTAAAAGTTGGTTTGTTTCACCGACAATATGCTTGGCATATTGACCAATAATTGCAAACCTCTCGTTGTAAATTTTTGACTGGGTACATATTTCGTACCATCTATAATTCCTTAGAAGTCGCAATTCGGAGAAGCAGGTTTGGATACCGGAAACATCTTTGAGAGGTGTGATCGATTAAGAGTTTCGTTTCGACCGTTATAACAGCTGCTAGATAGTTTCCGAAAAATCGCAATACTCTCGCTTCTGTTTATGATGGCTGGTTTCGCAACCTCTCCGATGCGTTTAGATCACCGATTGCTGAGAAATATGAGTATCGCTACTCGTGGAGAAGTTGGATTGTTTATATAGTTCATTTTCGCCGAAACAAGTTGATAGTGTACCACAATGAATCGCATGCTCCACATTTGAATTTTTGCCGGTACAGTTATTACCACCGATGGTTGTTTCTATTGCAATTCTGAGTAATTTTGCTACTAGCACTCGTTTGAGAGGATGTATCTTTCCTAATATTTTTGTTACCACCGACAACTTGTTGAGGATCGTTAACACTGATCATCATACCGCCGGATTTAAGTTTTTTACTGGATTTCGTACCTCGCCGACACTTTTGAAACTTACAATTAAAAAAAAATTCTACCTTCCTACTCGGTTTTGTGTGAGTTGGTTCGCTTCAAAGAGTATTCTTCATTGACACATGCAGGTATATTATCAAATGAATCTCAATACTTTCCGTTAATTTTTGACCGGTACGGATTATTACCGGTCGGTGATGGGTTTAGATCCAAGTTCCAGAAAACATGTCTACCTGCAACTCGTGATGGTTGGGATTGTGTTTAGAGTTTTCTTTCCACCGACACGATGCTCAAATCTTTACCAAATTTATCGCAAACTCCCGTTTGAATTTTTGACTGTTAATATATTTTCGTTCTTTTCTGGGGAGAAATAATATCTTTATCTATCGCAATTCGAAAGCTTGATACCGGTAAACATCTGTTTGCAAGAGGTGGATCGATTTTCCAGGTTTTCGTTTCGACCGACAACAACTAAGATAGTTACCAAATAAAATCAATCTCCCGGCTTCTATTTATGACTGTGTCTGATTTCGAACCTCTCCGATGCTTTAATCGGCATCTAGAAATTGGGATGCCGGCTACTCGTTAGTGAAGTTAGGATTGTTTTTTACTGAGTTTCGTTTGTTCGACCTACAACATGCTTTGGAATTCCACCAAATGAACACAATGCTCCCGGTTTAAATTTAGTACCCGTACGACAATGTACGCACCCGAATGGTTTCTATCGGCATTTTGAAGAAAATTTGGCTCTGGCAACTCTTTTGTGAGGATCTATCATTTCTAAAAGTTTCGTTAACTACCGAAACTTCACGATATTACCAAATGAAGTCGCATACAGCCGCTTTAATGTTTTACGGGGTGGTTACGATTTTCCGTACCTCTCCGCGATGCTTTAGAAACAAAATTTCAAAAAGTTTGGATAGCCAAGGCCCTACTCGTTTAGTGGGTCCCATCAGTTTCTAAGATTTTTCTTCGATCGACAAATGCAGGGTGTTATCAATGAGCGCAATACGCCGATTTGAATTGTTTTTAGACCAGTACGGTTATGTCTAACCTCTCTGATGGTTTAGATCGTCTATTGGAAAAAAAGATATTACATGCACCTCGTTTGAGTGGGTTGATCTTTTTTAAGAGTTCTGTTCCACCGACAGCATGCTAGATAAACCAAAATTGAATCGCAATACCCCCGTTTAATTTTTGACTGGAACCTATTTCCGTACCTTCGTAAAGCTTAGATAAGTAAATTCTGAGAAGCCTTTGATACCGTAAATCGTTTGATAAGTTGGATTCGTCTTAGATGTGTTCCTTTCGACCGACACATGCGCTAAGCTTATTTACCACTAATTGCAATACTCCCAGCTCCTTATATACTAGTTCGGATTTCGACCTCTCAGATGCTTTAGATCGCGATTCGAAAATATGGATACCGACTACTCTAGAGAAGTTGGATTTTTTTAGGTGTTCGTATTGAACGACAACATGCTTTGGAGTAGTGTGCCAATGAATCGCAATACTCCCCGGTTTGAATTTTTGACCGGTAGCGGAATATGACCCATCCGATGGTTTCTATCGCGCAATTTTGCGAAATTTGGCTACTGGCCAGCTCGTTGTGAAGTATGGATTCTTTCAACAAAGAGTTCTTTATGGTCCCACAACTACTATGATAGTTATCAATATCCGCAATACTCTGCCGATTTACTTTTTCAGTGGTAGGTTTTTGTACCTATTTCGTGTTTTTTAGAATGCAATTGAAAGGTGTGTATACTGCAAGACACGTTTGCTGAGGTTGGATCGCTTCTAAAGGGGGTTTTCGCTTCTATCGATACATGCAAGTATTGTGTTTCAATGCATCGTAATTGAGCCCCCTCATTTTAATTGTTTTGACAGGTTGCGTGTATGTTCCTTTCGATTGTTAAGATTTCCTCAATTAAGCGCATGTCTACATCAGCCTCGCTTTGGAGAGGTTTGGGTATCGTTTTTAAGAGTTTAATTTCAACCGGCAACATGCATGCATAAATTAACCAAATGAATCGCAATACCCCTGTTTGAATTTATGACAGGTGCACATAGGGTTCGACCTCTATATTTATTTAGATCAGAATTCTGAGAGCAGGGATACCGAACTCGTGAGAGTTGGAGTCGATTTTTAAGTTTTCGGTTCGAGCCGACAATATGCTAGATTGTTACCAAATAAATTGGAGGGAGGTTCTAATTTTATGACTGGTTCGGATTCCTGCGAAATATGCATACCGGGGGGGCTTAACTCGTAAGAGAAATTGGATTGGTTGTTTATATAGTTCGTTTGACCGCAACATGTGGATTATTACCAATCAGAATGCGGCATTTCTCCGCGTTTTAGACTAACCGGGCGGATGTATGGTTACCACTCCGATTTTTCTATGCAATTTAGGAATTTGTGCTACGGGGCAACGTTCGGTTGAGAGGATTATCAATTTCTAGAGAGTTTCTTGTACGGTCGCAAACTGTGCTAATAGTTACCAAATTGAATCGCGCAATACCATCGGTTTTAATTTTTATACTGGTACGGATTTCGTAGCCGCTCCGATGCGTTTAGAACGCAAATTTTAAAAGATTGATACCAGCTTACTCTTGTGAGGTTGATTCTGCTCTAAGATTTTCTGCTTTCCCCGGACAACTTGCTAGGGATAGTTACAATGAAATCCACATACAGTTCTTTTTAATTTTTTACTTTGAGATTTTGTACCTCTCCGATTGTTTAGAGCGCAATAGGTAAAACAATGGATACCGTACTCGTTTGTGAGGTTGGATCGCTTGCAAGAGGTTTTTCTTCGTTACTACACAGGTTGCAGGGATGATTTATCAAATAATCGCAATACTCCCTGCAGTTGGGAATTTTACGGCGCGTACGGGATTATGAACCTCGTCTGAGTATGTGTTTTGAGATCGCATTCCAAAAGGCATGGGCCTACATCTCACTCGTTGTGATTGGTTGAAATCGCTTTTATGAGTTTCTATGTCACGGACATATAGCTAGATAGTTCCGAATGAATCGTGGCAATACTCCTGTTTGAGATTTTGATTGGTAGCTATTTCGGTAGCTTTATAATGGCTTTAGGAACTGGGCAATTCTGAGAAGCTTGGAGACCCAAAAACTCGGTTTGCCAGGTTGGACGATTTTTAGCGTTCGTTTCAACGACAACTGCTGGCTGTTTGCCAATTAAGAAGATCGCATTGCTCCTGACTGTCTATTTAGACTGGTACACGGATTTGCGAACCTCTCGATGCTTTTAGACGCGCGATTCAGAGATGTAGTATCGGTACTCGTTAGAGAGTTTGATTAGTTTATGAAGTTTCCCGCTTCGACCGAAAACAAGCTTTGTAGTTACCAAATGCACCTGCTGCCGCGGCTGTTGGATTTTTGACCGGGTTACGGATTATGTACCACTTCGATGGTTTCTATCAGCAATTCCTTAGAATTTGGCTACTGCAACGATCTGTTGGAAGATGGATCATTTCAAAAAGTTTCCGTTAGGCCAAGGCAATATACTGGATATTTTACCAAATGATCGCATACTGCTGATTTTACTTTTTCACTGGTCAGGATTTCGTATCTTTCTTCGAAGCCTTAAACCGCAGCATGGTATGAAATGGGTTGGACACCGAAAATTTGTCTTGAGCGGTGCGGTTGGTATCTTCTGTCTTTAATCCTGTCGTTTGAATTTTTTACAACGGGGGGGGATAGGGGCTGGGAATTATGGTCCTGTCCGATGGTTTTGATCTCAATTCACAAAATCTATGTCTTACATGCACTGTTTGAGAGGTTGGATAGTTTTTTTAGCGCATGCTTGCTCCACCGACAACATGCTAGATAGTTTACCAAATTTATCTGAATACTGCCCGACTTAAATTTGTTGAGTGTACATATTTCGTCGCTATAATGTTTAGATCGCAATTCTGCAAGCTTGGATTCTAGGAAGACCCCTGAAGAGGTGTGCTCGTTTTGAAGAGTTTCGGTTTCAACCGACAAGATGCTGGATAGTTACCAAATAAATCTCATATTCCGTGTACATATTTATTAATGATTCGGATTGTCCTGAACCGGATCCACGTATGCTTTAGATGAGATTTCTGGAAGTATGGATATCGGCTACTCGTTAGTAGAAGTTTGATGTTTTAATGAGTTCGTTTGCGACAGACAACTTCTTGGAAGGTTCAAATTATCCACCCCCAATGCTCCCCGGGTTGAATTTTTGACGGGGTAAGATTATGTCCACGGCGGGAGGCCCGGTTGTTGTCATCGGCAATCTGCAAAATTTGCAACTGGTAACTCGTTAAAAGGATGGATCTTTCAAAGGTTGTTTCTTTAGACTGACAACATACTAGGCCAAGTTTACCAATGAATCGCAATACTGGCTGGGTTTAATTTTTCACTGTACGGAAATTTAGGTGGAGTCGTACCTCTCGATGCCTTAGAACACAATTTAAAAATTTGATACCTCCACTCGTTTGTGGAGTTTATATCGCTTCTACAGAGTTCGCTTCATAGAGGTGTCGCTTCTTCGCTAACATGCAAGAATAGTTTTCAAATTGAATCGTAACTACCCGCATTTGAACTTTTTACAGGTTCGGATTATGACCTCTCCGATGGTTTTAGATTCAATTCGCATCGCCTAGTCCTAATGCAACTTGTGTTTTAGCGGGTTAACTAATTTTTAAGAGTTCTGTTTTCAAAAAAAAGAAGAGAAAAAAAAGGAGAAATAAATGAGAAAAAGGAGAAAAAAAAAAACGAGGAAGAACCGACAACATGCGAGGATGTTAACAAATGAATTGTACTATCCGCGTTTGAATTTTCGGTGGTACAATATTTCGAACCGCTATAATGCTTAGATCAGCAATTCTGATAAACGGAAGCATCGGAACTTGTGTTGAGGTTGGATATGAGTTTCTTTCGACCGACAAAGTTGGATTTTACCAAATAATCGCAATGCTCCCGTTGAATTTTTGACGGATACGGATTATGGACACTCCGACGGTTTCTATTGCATTTCTGAGAATTTTGCTACTGGTAACTCGTTTAGAGGATGTCTCATTTCTTAGAGTTTTCTTACACCGACAACTTCTAGACTTGTGTTACCACATGAATCACATACCGCCAGTTTTTAAATTTTTTACTGGTATGATTCCAAACTCACCGATGCTTTAGAACACAATTATAAAACGTTTAGATACCAGCTACCCGTTTGTGTGGTTGGGATCGCCTCTAAAAGTTTTCTTCGATCGCAACATTAAGGATAGTTCAAATGATCGCGCTACTCCCATTGAATTGTTGACCGGTACAAATTTATGATACCTCTCCATGGTTTAGATCACAATACAAATTAGCATGTCTACATCAACTCTTTTGAGGGTTTGAATCATTTTTACAAGTTCTTTTCAACCGACAACATGCTAGTAGTTATCAAATGCCATCGCACTACTCCCAGTTTGAATTTTTGGACCTGGTTACCTATTTCGTCCTCTCTAATGCTTTTGATCGCAATTTTGAGAAGCTTGGATTCCGGAACTCGTTTGAGTTGGTTGGATCGATTTTAAGAGTTTCTTGTCGACCGGCAACATGCTTTGGATATTCACCATAAATTGCATACTCCCGCTTTTTATTTATGAACCTGGTTCGGATTCGAACCCTCGATGCTTTTTTAGATCGCATTTCTGAGAGAATATGGATCCGGCTACTCATGTCTAGGGAAGTGGATGTTTTTTTGTTGTTCGTTTCAGCCGACAACACTGCCTTGGATATTTTACAAAATGAATCGCATGCGCCCGCTTGAATTTTGACCGTAGGATTATGTACACACTGCCCGATGGTTTCTCTCGCATTCTAAAAAACATTTTGGCTACTGGCCACACATTTGAAAGGAATTTTCATTAGGTCCGCAACTCATCCTAGTCTATTACCAAATCGGAATCGCAAACTGTCGTTTTAATTGTTACACTTGGCTACGGATTTCCGTACCTCTTCGAGCCTTAAACATAATATAAAAGTGGATACGCGCTCTCTTTGTGTGGTTGGATTACTTCTAAGAGTTTTCGCTTCTTCGATACATGCAGGATGTTTGCAAGGAAGTCAAAATGATCGTAAACCCTCAATTTAATTTTTTGACTAGGTACGTATTATGACCTCTACATGGGGTTTAGATTCAACACAACGCATGTCTAGATGCAACGCGTTTTAATGTTAATAATTTTCAGAGTTCTGTTCACCGACACCATGCTAGGATAAGTTAACAAATGAATCGTAATACTCCCGTTTGAATTTTTCGACTGGTACCATATTTATGGAAGAATGTCCGCTATATGTTTTAATCGCAATCTGATAAGCTTGGACATCATAAACTTGTTTGAGAGTTGGTATCGATTTAAGAGTTTTATTTTGTCCGGACACATTCTAATAGTTACCAAATAAATCGCAATACTCCCCTGTCTATTTTATGTCTTGTTCTGATTTCGAACCTCTCCGGTGCTTTAGACGCTTTCAGTAGAATATGATACCTCTACTCGTTAAATGAAGTTGATTGCCTTTATGAGTTCGTTTCGACCGCAACATGTTGATTGTGTCCAAATGAAGTCGCAATTGCTCCCGGTGTTTGAATTTTTTGACGGTACGGATTATGTACCACTCCGTGGGTTTTCTATTCATTTTTCGAGAATTTTGCTACTGGCAACTCGTTTTGAGTGGATGTCCATCATTCTTAGAGTTTCTTACGACCGACAACTTCTAGGATTGTTTACCAATAATCGTCAATACCGCCCGTTTTAATTTTTTACCGTCAACGATTTCAAAATTTCACCGTCCTGTTAAACGCAATTTATAAATGTTGGATACCACTCCCGTTTGCGAGGTTGGATCGCTTCTAGGAGTTTTCTTCGAATCGACAAAATCGCAGGGTAGTTTAGTCCAATGAATGCAATACTGCCAGTTTGAATTTTTTTACTCGTATCGGATTATGACCTCTACGTTGTTTAGATCTTAATTCTAAATGTCTGTCTACATGCAACTCTTTTGAGTGATATTGGATCGTTTTTAGGTTCATGTTACAACGACAATATGCTAGGATAGTTTTACAAATTAACGCAATACTTTCGGTTGGAATTTTTGATTGGTTACATATTTCATAACCTCTAATAATGCTTTTGATCGCATTCGAGAAAGTTTGATCCGTGAACATCTGTTTGAAGGGTT
>JACGCM010000877.1:0-40059 GCA_014058105.1 Kingdonia uniflora
TGATTTTGGAGTTAGGCTTAGACTTGCTAAGATTGATATTTCGATGCGTATATTGTGTAGATGTAGGATTCAACTTGTTATTTCTACATTGTTGGTACATCCGTCGGGGATGCCTGACGGTTCACGGGCTTGAGGACGTACTATTTCTGACCAAGTCTTAGAATACGGATTGGGGCGTGACATAATCCTGGCGCGCCGGACTCCGAAGTGTAGATTCATTAGTAGTCTCCACTCTAGTTGTGGGTCTTTGGAGACTACTACAACTCTTGAGCAAATTGCTCGCTGCCTTCCAAACCACTATGAAAATCAAAGTCAGTAAACTCCACTCCATAAGCGATTCCGCTCCGGCGCCCTTTTAAACTCGGCTCCTAGCGCAAAAATCTCCTCCGTTGATTTCTTCGCGCCTCCGAGCGGCCCTATAGCAAATCAAATTCTTTTGTAGGACTTTTGAAAAAGCAAGCACTTATCCTGTCCTCCACAGCCTTGGTGGTCAGTGACGAGATAGTTCACTGTTCTCTATATGTACATACACGTTGGGCATGAGATGTATGCGTTACCGAAGTTGTTGCTTTTGAGTTGGCGCCAACCAAAAGGCATGCATTTTCCCCTTTTAATAACTGTAATACATAGACAAATTGTTACCTGCCAAATGATAGGGCTTCGGTTTACCAAAAATGCTATAAATAAAAGGCTTACGAGACACCGCTTCATCTTTCTTTCTTCTGTCTACCGAGAGCAATAGACAGGTATGGAACTTTCTTTGTTTGTCATCTAGCTCTCTTGGTGTGTGTTTATGTTTTTTTTTCATCCAACATATGACAGCGGTTTTGCACAACTCCTCGAGATGGAGATTCTGCAATACCGTTAACCTTAGTTTGGGACTTCTGTAGCGTACCAACATCATAAGAGGATGGTGATGAGGAAGGTAAGACATTATACTACTACAAATCTGTATTATATTTACCCTCTATTAATTTTAAGGTTCCAACCCTTATTAATATTGATTGATTTGTTTGTGTTTTTACGTAGGGTACCAATGATGGAAGATGTTGTCTTTCTTCACTCTCAAATACTGTAGTGAGTGGAAGAGGTATATGATGCTTAAAACTATCTTATTATATCCCTGATTTTTTTTTTTTTTTTTTTTGAAAATTGAGTGGGGTTTTTTATTTTTAGGTCTCAATATAGCAACTTTCTCTTACCTTGGAGTGCTGATTTATCCGACAGCTTCATTTATCCCAGTGGTGGAGCCCTTGGTGGTTAAAAAAAAACCAAGTTAGAGTAAGAGATTCCATATAAACCAAAGATGTCTTCATTGTCTGCAGCATTCAAAAATAGCATCACACTTAGACACTTGAACAGGCCCATGTGAAGCAATTTATCTGGGTCTTAAGAACTTTCTAAGAGCCATCCAGTAACTAAAAAACAGTGGCGAGGTTATGCAGCCACTAAACACACAAGGTTTTTCAGTCAACAATGGCTGTTTATGTTCTAAGCAGGTCGTAAGTACTTTTTAACCAGTAATCACCTTTATTAGAAGCGTCCAGGACAATTCATACATCAATCCAGAGTAGAATTTAAATGTTAGCAAAATGGCATGGCCCCCCCCCGATAGTCTTTGAGTAACTCAAAAAATCCATTTATGATAGCCAATAAGAGTAGAAAAACTTAGAGTTTTTAGTCAATATGAGTTGTAGAGCAGCTGTTGAGAGGAATTTTTCCATAAGTATACCAAGAGGGTGCAAGGGTACCCCAGCGATTAGTATTTCACATTTGCCAAGAAGCGGTGTTACAATAATCTAGCTTTAGGTCTTGGCTCCAAAAATTTACGCCATCACCAAGATGCCACTCTAGGTGTTAGTAATCTGCAGACAAATCGTTTTTCTTCAGATAAATCTTTTAACCAGCAACCAATGGTGTTGTTATAGAGACAACAGCCCAAATGTGAATCATGACTGAGGCAACAGGGAATGTTTAAGATCTCTAACCCTAAGCCTCCTCATCATATCGGATGACAAAATTTTAGCCCAACTAACCGCAGGAGTAGTAGAAGCAAGGATGGTCAGTGCCAGAACAAAGAAATTTTTACAGGTGCCATTAATCTCAGCAGAGCCCTTTCAGGGAGTTAGTATGAAGCTAGTAGTCTAATAAACATTCATCGCAAGGGGGACTGCTTGTAGGGAGTTGCAACGGCCAGCAATAAGAAAGGACATCTACATTTCCAATTTAAAATTCTGGAGGTGAAATTTCAATGAGGGGAAGACAATCAACATCAGTAAAGCCTAGTGGATATGAGTGGCAGGCCAAGGTATTTCACAGGGAAGGCGTCAAATTAAAAGCGAAAGATTTGAAACTAGTAACACTGGGTATCCGCCATACCGGAGCAAACGATAGACTATTGTTGCAATTACCTCCAGCCCAGCAAAGCTTTGACACTCCTGGTAGGACTTAACCTAAGAGAGTTGAGATTATATGGCTTCCTCCAATGTAAGCAAGGGGTCATGCCAAACAAAGATGAGACATAACAGGGTTGGTGATTTGGGGTGCATGTGTGTACAAAGCCTAGCCTCACCTTAGCAAGAAGCATTTGATGAAGGATTCCATGAAAGCTCAAACATGAGGGGGACATGGGGGCCCTGCCTAATTCCTCTAAACTCCACTAACTAACCATGAAGAAACCCATTCACTGAAATAGAGAATTTGCAGTAGACACAAAATCTTATCCAGTTGATGGAACTTTCATGAATTTAAATTTCAAGTTGAGTATCAAAAACAGCTCCAATCTAACAGGTCATTTTAAAGCTTCCTAGATCCCACCTTGCAGCAACAAACTAGCCGGTCCAATGATTCCTCTGATAGTTCCTAACCAAATCATGAGATATAATAACTATCATGTATACTCTCCCCGGTAAAAGTGATTGGTTTACGACTAACAAGTTACAAAGACAGAACTTCCTCTATTGGGATATTGGGAAATCACCGTTATAGCTAACATTATGCATGCAACTAGGTACTAAAATCTCAAAATATGAGGGATTAGAATTTTGGAACCCAAGTCATAGAAGTAGCATTAGAACCCCAAGATATTACAAGTTCTTAACAGAAATTTACAGATAGCTTGAGGAAATATACCTGTTATGGCCCAAGTATTTTAAAGAAATGTGAGGGAAGGAGAAAACCTCGGGTCCGGGAGCTTTCTTCATCCCCAATCAAAATTAAAGCATTGATGATCTCAAGCCGTACTAACTCCTTACAAGTTCATAACAATCAGTTTCCTCCAGAGTGCAATCATAGGAAAACAGAAACATTATCAAGATTAGTTTTATCATATTCAAAGTCATGGGTGGTACCAAGAGTTTTCAAAGGGATAACAGCATCAATCCAATCTCCGTAAGATCCAAGTTTAGTTTCATTATCATAATAATAAAATGAATTTGGTTTCTACTCCTCACTCACAGCATTATGGAAAAAAGCAGTATTACTGTCCCCCAGATTAAGCCAGAGGGCCTAGATTTTTGTTTAATACAAGATTCTTCCATCCTAGCACTAAATGACAAAATCTTACGCAGCTCTTTCAGGGTTAGGGAGTATAGAGGGTTAAGACTATACTATTAAACTACTTTCTCTACTTTTAGGGTTTTGCTTTTCTTCCAACCCTTTACCTATGATTGATTTTGTATAATGGAAGATGTGAAAATCTGTACGATAATTCTAATACAGTGATCAAATTTAATTTCATGGATCAGTTATTAAGATGTTCCCATTTCCAAACATATTAATTGTCATTTTATATATATTGATATGCCCAATCTTCTTTTAGGATGTTGAACTAGAGAAAATCTGAAAGAACTCTTTGTTCAGTTTTTCAAAATAGCGACTGAGTACGATTCTCGTACTTGTGTAAAATCTTCCGTGGAGATGAATACACAACTCGAGAAAATGGTAGCACTTACCGATGGCACTACTATTCCGCGGGGTTTTTGTGCTAACATATGGGATGCTAAGTGCTGCAAGGATCTTCGCAAAAGATACCAGGGAAATAATGAAGCCATTATTGAAATGGACAAATGTATAGACAATTGGAAGCAAGGTTAATCAGGGTAACCCAGATTTGCAAGACTGGTTTTGTAGAGGTTGGAGCGATGATGAAAATATTACCACGGAATTTCTCATAAAGACAATGTGATAGAGGATGATGATGATTTTTTTCAGTGTTCAATGAGCAAAGACGCGATGATGATGATGATGACGACGATGATGATGATAAGGTGGAGGAGGAGGAGGAGCGGCGGAGGAGATTCTAAGCGAGACAGAGTTTTACGCCCATTCCCTTCCATTACATTCCACCTACTCAAAAGTAAAGCTTATCTTGGATTAATGAACTTTGTAACTCATGACTTTGCCAGGAGTGTAGCGTGTACTCTAGTTTTGTATTTGGAGCCCTGGGTGTTAATGAAGACCTGGTTGGTGAAGTGGATCTCAAAGATTTTGTAAATCGATCGGAACAAGGAGACTTCAACAAGGAAGCAAGGGAGATATTATTTGAATTTCTTGACAAGATTGATGTTACAAGGAGGAGGATTTATCAATGCGCGAAAAACTTGTGCAAAACATTAGAAAACTGAAGCAAGTCTATTCCAAGTGTACGTATTCTTGGTTTCTCGTTTTTATTATTTCAGTAAATTTTGATGGTCCTCTAATTCTCAGATATTGTGCAGGTGACTACACTTACGAAGGTCGGAGAAGATTAATGGCTTCTGAGCTAGATGTGAAGGTATAAAATATTTGGACTTGGTATTATTTACATTGTAAGAATGATACCCTAAAATTCATTCAATGAAAGACATAAAACGAATTTCGTCTTTTGATTAGGGCAAAAACTCGCAATCCTGCGACGACACGGACTTTGAAGGCTCGAAATACTCTTGACTCGGGAGGTGACTTGTAAATTGAATGCTGATACTGAATTGATTGGCATTCTGAGTGATTATAGAGATAGTGTGTATACACTAGACTTTGATCATCTCCTTAAGATGTGTTGCTTCTTCATGCAGATTGAATAACAGTTGGGACTGCTGCATTTGCATTGCACCTACATTGTTGATAGATGGAACAAGAACCAAAAGAGTTTGCAATAGAGACTTATTTCATGTATACTGCTTCTTAAGTTCTATGGTTGATCATGGTAAAACCACCTCAATTAACTTCTTTTAGTTCTCTTGCATTTCCGACATTTGTTGTATTGGATATCATTCATAATCTTACTACTCATGTAATCTCTGTTATGTTAGAGAAGAAATATACATGTAAGAAGAACACCCTTTTTTTCTGACAAGAATTCATTCATTCAATCAATCTGGGAAAGAAAGAAATATTTCTCTGACTGACTTTCTGATCTATTTTTTGCTCTTATGATCAGAGACTGTCTACAAGAGATCTTCAATGGGATTTGTTCCATCATCTTATAAACATGGAGGGATATCGAAAAGCCGACAGAGGTATTCAGATTCAAGGTATGTATGAGAGAAGAGACCAACATCCATGTAAATTTTCTGAACTATATTAAAGATCTTTGCTTTATTGTCTGAATTTGTGTATATACTTCAGTTTCTGCCGATACCCATTTTGTTTTTCATATTTTTATTGGAATAACAATGCTTTTGGGATTAAATTTTCATACAAAAGTGTTGTTGATATGGTTAGAATGTAAACAGAAACAGTAGTGGTATTAAATTTTGATTTGAGTTTGAGTTTGAGTTTGAGTTTTTGAGTGAGAGGAAGTAAAATGGTATCATCTGGAATAATGAAAATGGTTACACTAACACCATGCTGGAAGCCTTCATCGGTGGACGGTGATCGTAGAAGCAGAGAAGGAAGCGGAAGGAATGACGGTTGATATGGTACAAAGATATAGGACATCATGTTAATGGAGAATTCTCGATGGCTGTAATTCAAGCAAATGCCTTGTTGGAGGATATGAGTCAACTTGAATCAGGGCCTTTGAGCTCACACGAATTGGGTCCTCGAGGGACGAGATGGACATAGAGGGCCTGAAACTTTGCGTTACATAAATGACCATATGCTCAAGAATCTCAATAGTACATTGTTTTTGAAACTTGCTCTATTTGAATGGAACATTTCTATTACCATGTAATTCAATTTAATGTACTTGTTCATCTCTATTCTCAGATAAACATCTCCAATTTAAAATATTGCTAAGTAGTATTAACTTGGCCTGCCCACTTTGAGAAGAAAATGCACCCTTTTTTCTTTTCTTGGTTGTAATTAAGGGAAATTGTTCAGAAAAACACTCAATTTACCCTCTTCGCCAAATGTTGCAAGTTGTTTGAGCATAAAAGCTAAATTGCACTTTGGTTTGTTCAAAAAGCCACAAAATACCAATATTCAACTATGAAATTTTGTTTCTTTTGTCAAAATCTTTGTTCTTCATTTTTGTTGTAGAGGTTTATTTGCTTGATAAATTGCTAAATGTTCAACAAACAACGGAGCATCAAGAAATGTCAGCACTTGTTATCCGCAAAGCTTTTTCTCTCTCTGTAGTAAGGAAACGATGGCATAACAAGCCACAACTTGCATCACTGGGGTCATGTTGTTTGGTGGCTATCATATGTGATGGACTTTTATATGTTGCAAATACTGGAGATTCTTGGGTGGTGTTAGGCAGATCTGAAAAGGCAGTACGGGAAGTGAAGGCTATTCAGTTGTCTACAGAGCACAATGCAAGTATTGAGTCTGTAGAGATGAGATATATGCTTTGCACCCTAATGATTCACAAATTGTGGTTTTAAAACACAAAGTTTGGCATGTGAAGGGTATAATACAGGTGATTTTATTTACACTTTGAAATTGGTCTTTATATCTTGTTTTGTTTTCGGTGCTTTAGTATAGAGCTCTTTATTCAACTTTAGTAGAACCAAGATAATTATTGAGCAAAAACCATAATAAGTGAAGAAAACCCATAATAGTTTTTTGCGTCGATTAATTGTTGTATTGAGACCCAGTAAACATATTCGCCAATGTATCATTATGGCAGTAGGATTTACTGCACTCTTACAAAGTTCTCGGAATTATAGTAAAGTTGTCACATTGTTATAAATCAAGAGTATCACATAATAGTCTGTTGTTAGCGAATCTGCTAAGAAGATAGTTATACAAGGCTGATCGGACCCTCCATATTCAACGCCCCTGAATATTTAGAAGGAAAAAAAAAATGTAATATGTTTTTTATTATTTATAAATATTTTGTTCCTGACTTGACATAGATTATGATAATAATTTTTTTGTTGCCATACGCCTTAATTAGGGTTTACAAAACTATATTCGAATTACCCGCGCATTTGGAAATTACCAGATTGAAGAACAATCATTGATTATGAGTCAGACTTATGCGTATCTTTTCTTGTAGATTTCAAGATCCAATTGTGATGTTTATTTGAAAAAAACAGAATTTAACGAAGAGCCTCTACTGGCGATATTTAGACTGCCTGAAACTTTTTGCAAGTCAATCCAAGTGCAAATCCATCAATATTAGTGCATAAGATCTATCCTCAAGATCAATTTCTAAGCAATCAGGAGGCGGTCGACATTGTCCACCATTATCCACGAAATGTAAGCTTCTTATCTTTTTTCGCGAGGTTTTGGCACTTTTAGTAACCCTAAAATTTATACATGGAATGCAAACTAATATTCTAATACTATCTATATTAGTATAAGACTTCCTGCCCTAACTCGGACTGGATACTAATCTAGCAAAGAATAGTTATTATCCAAAAGTTCAATTAGTATAAACTACATAAACTTCAGGTGTCAAGTTTGATTCTTCTGCAAGCCGACTTCAAGTGTTATGGTATATTATACTTTTCACCAAACTTAAGGATGCAAGGGACTAAATTGCAAATAAAAATAAAAATCAAAATCAAAATCAAAACTGCGGGGAAATGTTTATTGTAACGGCTTATAATTAGAATACTGGAAGGCAAACAAATAGAAAAAAATATCATCAAAAATACCTATTTATTTATATCATTAAAAAAACTATCTACCAAATTCTTGTCGAAAAGAACTTAAGACTGAAATTTGAAATACATTTTCTGAAAACACCTTTTGATTGGAAATTTATTTGAAGAATGTAGCCTTTTTCTCCTTACGAGAAACTACATTACAAATACTGGTTACTTGCAAATGCTGCATTTCACACGCAATTTGACTCGCTTCCACTTGTATACTGTAAAACAACATATCAGATATATGTGTCAATTACAAGAATTTTTTTTCATGTGTCTAGTCGGTATTTAATATTTCATATTTCAACAGGGAATAACAAGGAAACTAGTTAAAGCTACAGTGCGGGAAGCGGCAAAGAAAAGAGAGATGTGATACTCAGACTTGAAAAAGATTGAATGAGGGGTGCGAAAACATTTTCACGATGATATTACATTTATAGTTCTCTTTCTGGATCCATATCCCGTCAATAAAATCCCCTTACCCATTTTTACAATTTCAAGTTGAGTCATTTGGCTTCGGGCATTGAAAATGACACCTCTACTTGTAAGGGCTTATTTCTAATCCTCGTACTGAGTCCGATATTCGAGCTCACATAGTTCGAATATACACACTGATAACCAATCAAGGATTGAGGGCAAACAGATTACAATATAGACTTTCTCATCTACAGTTCGGGGATATTGAAGCAACCAGTAACATCGCACTGCAGAAGATACTCAGATAACCATCAACAGTTCGTATACATACGAACATCGCTAGAGATCGCATCTTCACCAGCAGTCCGAAGTTACAACTAAGGTCATCAAGAAATCCGTTACAAGATCAACAAGTATCAGATAACAAAATGTTACAAGAGACCTCATAAAAGACTCATCAAACCTGATATTTGTAACGTTCCTCATTAAAGCAATAACGGTCATATTATAAGACCTATAAAAAGAGACCTGGAGATGATAATCCAGAACGGCTAGATCATCTACAAAACTACTCTTAGAGAAAGTTATCCCTACCAAAACTCAGATATTCAATATCTTTCTCTTTGTAATATCTAGCATCTATATAAACAACATTCTTTCCAAAAATTCTCAGGAGAGGTTGTGGTTTTAACCCATTCAAGGACTTTCAGTTCTTAACTAACATTCTACATTTCAAGGGTGTAAGGCACTATCTTCGTCCAATACGAAAATAGGCTATTATATTTGGCGTCGTCTGTGGGAACTGAAGCATACACTCAGCATTCTCCGATCTAGTTTTCATATTCATTTTTTTAAGGATGGCAAATCAAGAAAAATTACCCAACGTCCTGCCTGACGCTGCTAAAGGAGTGACAGATTTGCGAACTACTGTGCATGCAAAATCGAACAACGAATCGAACTAGAAAAATAGTTCGCCAGCATACAAAGCACACTCAGAGCACTTCAAGTGTACGTATTCTTGGTTTTTCGTTTTTATTATTTCAGTAAATTTTGATGGTCCTCTAATTCTCAGATATTGTTCAGGTGACTACACTTACGAGGGTCGGAGAAGATTAATGGCTTCTGAGCTAGATGTGAAGGTACACAATATGAAAACAAAACGAATTTCTTCTTTTGATTAGGGAAAAAACTCTGAATCCTGTGACGACTCGGACTTTGAAGGCTCAGAATACTCTTGACTCAGAAGGTGTCTTGTAAATTGAATGCTAAACTGAATTGATTGGCATTCCGAGTGATTATAAATTTTGAGTGCTTGTTTTGTTTACTTGTGTATGTTTAATGGAGTTAAAAGTGGTACATTTGGAAATGCTTACACTTGAACCTGAATCTGCTATTTAATTTCTTGTTTCTTAGTCAATTTCACGATTTAATCTAATGAATATTGTATGTGCAGATGAAATTTAATGTGATCTTTGTCCTTGTAAAACATTATCGTTTTGTGTATGCTCTTAAGAAGCTGAATATGTCACAATGCTGTTTGTCATCGTCTTGAAACACGGATAAACTGTGGGATTACAACCTTAGGGGCGACAAACCAACAATGAAACTATTTTGTATTCCTCTTCATATAGGGATTGAAAGACGACATTATTAGGCGAGGGGTTTATTGCTAATGTTCAAATCTTATTCTGGCGACATTGAAGACTTTGAAGAATATAATGAAATTATTGATATTTGGACAAATGTTTTGAGTTATTTAGACTAGACCGAGACCTTGCCGAATGGGTGAAGGTTGAAACCTTCGGTGACCATGCACTTTTCATTGATGGGGTTGTAAAAGGTCAATTTGTACTTCAGGTACTTGTTACTCTCTGCGAGGTTTTAGAGGGAACTCTATTTTTTCCATGGAAACTGATTTTCTTGCTCGAAACTCCATCTTTAGTGGTATATACGGTGTTCGTTGTTACCCCACTAGTTCGTTGTTGTGTACTAGTTCGTTGTTACCCCAGCTCGAGGGACATGTCCCTACAACATCCCTATCCAAAACACCGTTTTTTTGCTTCTAAGCATGCCCTTTGGTATAGTGTATGTTGCCTAATAAGTTGGCTTCTAACTTACCTTGCCAAACGATTTGGTTTTTGCTTTATCGTAAAATTGATTATAAAGAAGAGGAGTACTGAATCGTGCCTCCACAGCTTCATCTGAATCGTGCTAGTGATGGAGGTTCTACAATCTGATAATCGTTCGTGTGGGACTTCTGAAGACGATACCCACATCAGTAAGATGGATGAGGAGGAGGTAAGACATATACTATTACAACAACTTCTGTATCTACTTTTAGGGTTTTGCTTTCTTCTTCCAACCCTTACAATATTGATTGATTTTTATAATGGCGCAGTTACAAACTCTGTACGTAATTCTAATACTAGTGATCAAATTTAATTTTATTGATCAGTTTTCATGATTCAGTTACTAAGATTTACATTTCTTATTATATATTGATATGCCCAATCTTCTTTTTTAGGATGTTGAACTAGAGAAAAATCTGAAAGAACTCTTTGTTCAGTTTTTCAAAATAGCGACTAGTACGATTCTCGTACTTGTGTAAAATCTTCCGTGGAGATGAATACACAACTCGAGAAAATGGTAGCACTTACCGATGGCACTACTATTCCGCGGGTTTTTGTGCTAACATATGGGAAGCTAAGTGCTGCAAGGATCTTCGCAAAAGACACCAGGGAAATAATGAAGCCATTATTGAAATGGACAAATTGTATAGACAATTGGAAGCAAGGTTAATCCAGGGTAACCCAGATTTGCAAGACTGGTTTTGTAGAGGTTGGAGCGATGATGAAAATTATTACCACGGAATTTCTTATAAAGACAATGTGATAGAGGATGATGATGATTTTTTTCAGTGTTCAATGAGCAAAGACGACGATGATGATGATAAGGTGGAGGAGGAGGAGGAGGCGGAGGAGGAGATTCTGAGCGAGACAGAGTTTTACGCCCAATGCCCTTCCATTACATTCCACCTACTCAAAAGTAAAGCTTATCTTGGATTAATGAACTTTGTAACTCATGCACTTTGCCACGAGTGTAGCGTGTACTCTAGTTTTGTATTTGGAGCCCTGGGTGTTAATGAAGACTGGTTGGTGAAGTGGATCTCAAAGATTTTGTAAATCGATCGAACAAGGAGACTTCAACAAGGAAGCAAGGGAGATATTATTTGAATTTCTTGACAAGATTGATGTTACAAAGGAGGAGGATTTATCAATGCGCGAAAACTTGTGCAAAACATTAGAAAACTGAAGAAGTCTATTCCAAGTGTACGTATTCTTGGTACGTTTTTATTATTTTAGTAAATTTGATGGTCTTTTAATTCTCAGATATTGTGCAGGTGACTACACTTACGAGGGTCGGAGAAGATTAATGGCTTCTGAGCTAGATGTGAAGGTACACAATATGACGACAAAACGAATTTCTTCTTTTGATTAGGGCAAAAACTCGGAATCCTGTGACGACTCGGACTTTGAAGGCTCGGAATACTCTTGACTCAGAAGGTGACTTGTAAATTGAAGTCTGATACTGAATTGATTGGCATTCCGAGTGATTTTAAATTTTGAGTGCTTGTTTTGTTTACTTGTGTATGTTTAATGGAGTTAAAAGTGGTGCATTTGGAAATGCTTACACTTGAACCTGAATCTGCTATTTAATTTCTTGTTTCTTAGTCAATTTCACGATTTAATCAAATGAATATTGTATGTGCAGATGAAATTTAATGTGATCTTTGTCCTTGTAAAGCATTATCGTTTTGTGTATGCTCTTAAGAAGCTGAATATGTCACAATGCTGTTTGTCATCGTCTTGAAACACAGGATAAACTGTGGGATTACAACCTTAGGGGCGGCAAACCAACAATGAAACTATTTTGTATTCCTCTTCATATAGGGATTGAAAGACGACATTATTACGCGAGGGGTTTATTGCTAGTGTTCAAATCTTATTCTGGCGACATTGAAGACTTTGAAGAATATAATGAAATTATTGATATTTGGATAGAATGTTTTGAGTTATTTTCATTTGAATCCAAAACTAAGCTGCATTTTATCTCTACTTCACAGGTCAATTGTTACAACAACATTAACTATTCTTACGAGTTCACAAGCGATACTGATTGTTTGGTCCAAAAGAGCTGGAAACTACTGCAAAGTTCTCAGTGAGGAACAATAGTTTGCATTCTTGAAGATATATTCAACATAAATCTAATGATCTGCTCCGAGAATTCTTGGAAGAATGAGAAGCTTAGTATAAACATTTGGTGGTGAATTATGCAGAAATTCTGATCTCCCTGTACCCTTTTGGAGTTTGGTGGAGGCGTTGAAATGTGCCCTATCACTAGTAGCCTTGGCTAGGAGCTGGAGTGAAGAAGGTGTTAATGACAATAACAAGTAAGGCATTTAACTCTATTCCCCCCCCACAACTAGCTTAACATGTGATTATTTGGTTGTTTATATGCCCAATATTCTTCTCAATCTTGTAGACTCTACGGCCAATTTTGCTGCTTTTATTTGTTGTTGCCATCTTGGTGTCAAATAGGTCAATTGCTAATTTACATGGAGTTGCCATGACAAATCTGACCTATCATCTTTTTCATTTTTACTTATGTATGACCATTTTTATAAATGCCCTACTATGAAGACGCATGCAAGTTCTTTTGTATATTAGCAATCTCTTAAAATAGGGCTATTGATGGATTGGGCTTAATCTGAAATTCGATAAAAAAAAATCTTGGATGAGTATTTCATCGATCCTAACTGGATTCTATGGTCTAAAAAACAGTAAGAATAAATACTAATTTTCTCATTGGCTTATCCTGATTTTTCCAGGTTGAGCACAACATGGGATGAAGTTATGATATATCCTATACCTGCAGCACTTTACCTTGTTAAGAACTTACTTCAGGTAAGCCATGCCGCCCATTTATTAATAATAACAGCTGTTTTTGAATATATGGCTAACTTTCATATAATTTGCCTTGGCAGTATTACATCTTTCCGCATGTGGATGCTCCCGGATACCAAATTCCGGTGTTTTGTACCGTATTATTTTGAAGAAGTAATCTCTTTGCATCTTTCGTATCCTATTTTCTGTCTTGTTTCATGCACCAAAGTAATGCTTAATGGGAAACTCATCACCATCGTCGTAACTTAGCCCGTCATACAATATCATTTCTCTAAAAGGCTCTAACACGAAAGAAAAATACAAATGACATCTATATTGTCTTTGTCTTTGTCTTTGCCCCAGTTTATTTATTTATTTCTTCCATTTTAATAGAAATATCATTTTTTCATATATTAGAAGATGGCACAAGAGGAGGAGGTATTTACTAGATAAGAACATCTCCATTATTTTGTGGAGTAAAAAGGACTTTTGACTTTCAAATGTAATGAAACATCTTAATATGCTCCAGCAATGAAAGCAAATATAGGAAATTAATTTGATGGCCCTATGCGACTGGTGCAAATGCCATTCAAAATGATGCAATCAATTGTCATATCAAATTCTACAAACACCCTTTATGTCAGTTAATATCAGTAAGGCCTTGGAGCCATGTAAGGCATCATTAGGATTGGCGTACCCCAATCGCATAGACGTGCAAAGAGTGATGCATATTTCAAAAATACCCTCTAGGAAGAAAGTTTTTTACTTTGAGCGAGGGAATGGGGATTTCACATTCTCCTCAAGTGTGGGAGAGGTTTTCGACCAAAAAAGGATTAACATTTCCCTCCCGAACAGTTGGAGGTTTTTGTAAGCAACACCTTCAGATAAGAATCCAGATTATCTCATACTAATGAAATAGTAGCATGTATTTTAGCTTGAAGATAATAAATTAATGAAATATGTCTCGTATTATTCTCTAACTATTTCTTTCAGGTTAAGCAGAATTCAGTGGGCAGCTTTTATTTTGTTATGTGCAGGGTGCACCACAACACAGCTTGATACACAGTAAGTGTAAACCACTTTTCAAAAACCTTAATCTGTGGATTTATGCAACATATTGTCGTGAAATGATAATTTATGTCTGATTTAAATTGAAAAATTATAGGTGATGGCTATTTTAATTTTTCTCATGAGCCATTATAGGTTACATGTGTATTCATAGTGTTTGCTTGGAATACTGTGATTGATTGGCTGGATGTCAGGTATATTATGATTTGAGTTCTTCTACTTGATCAACGTTGCATAGTTCCCACGAATTCGAAGCTGATCCATCAGGGTTTAGTTCTTTCTCAGGGTCTCTAGTGACTTTTTTATCACTATCCTTTTCCCCCAATGAAATACCAATCCAAATACTCAATATCTACTAATGTTTCACAATTTTAGTGCAATTTTGACAATATATGTCTTGCTACAAAAATTTATTTCCCATTAGGAACTTTTGCTCCCATCAGCCCTCCACAGAAAAAGGAATATACAAGTCAGAGTAGAGTTGGCTTAGTTGTAGTTGGTATTACACAACTGTCCTCAAAACTTTTGGATAGACCTTGACCAGTTGGATCAGACGACTTGTTCCAGTTTTCAGGTTCAACTTTCACGTTTATCGGTTCCTCAATTGACATCGAACCCATCTCTGTTGAAGCCTTTGCACAAAATATTTCATCTGGGACTGTGTCTATGCCTAGTGTGTTTTTCTGCAACGACACTTTGATCCTCGTCTTTGAGCTCAGGTTCAACAATTTCTCACTTGACTCTTGGATTATGCAAGTTGCTTAGCGTAGGTTGCCCTCCTTTACTTCCATGTCAGAATCATGATCATCCCATCTCTCATTTGCGTCTACTTCATCTTCATTAGCCTCGTGAAGCTTGTATCAGGCGGCTTTTTCTGAAACTGGATGCTAAGTGCATGCTGGAGCTTTGAAAGATAATCAAGAAGCTTTGCTCTTATATCATCCAATAACGGACATGAATTCTTATTTTCCATGTAACTAGGAGCTACGTGAAGGGTATAATAGTCTGGACCAAAATATTCGTAATATTCATGTTGTGGCATCTTGTCATCAACTTCTATGCCAAGTAACACCTGTCTCATAACACCAACAACGAGCAACATTTCGGATGGTATAAGCGCCACCACCCAGCAGCAATAGCATTACATTAAACAATCTCATATATCTGACACATTCTGCATGGGCTTTGATGGAAAGATTAAAGCAACCTAACCTATCTCTAGATAAGGAATCAGCTCCACACTGGAGTAGTACAGCACCAGGTCTAAAAACTTCCATCACCTTCTCCTTGATTTGTTTGAACAACTACTGGTAGCTATCATCGTCAATTCCATCATCAGGAGAATATTAAGTGAGTAATATTTCCCTTTACCATGCCCAATATCACATATATCTCTTGTACCAGGAAAGCAATCGCCAAATTTGTGGAATGAAACGGTCATGACTCTGTCAGTTGTGTAGAAAGCCTCCTCTGCACCATCTCCGTGGTGGATATCAATGTCGACGTATCGAACTCTCTCATGTTGTTTGAGAAGTTCCAAAATTGCGAGCACGATCATTCACGTAACAAAATCCAGATGCCTCACTTTTAGCATGATGGAGACCACCAGCCTAATTGATTGCAATATCACAAAGCCTATGATTTAACTCGACATCACCACCAGCATAAGTCTGGCAAAAATTGCATAGTCCATCAAATACAGGACAATCTTCACCCACGTTAAATCTCTTAAGTTGCCTCAGTTAATCCTGTTGTGTTTCTGGCACGATGCTCCTTAGGAATATCACATAGTCCTCAGCGTGAAATCGACATAGATCCCTATCTCTGGCAGGAAAGGGCTTTAGGACCTGCATATTTTGAAGCAAATCTATAATCTGCAAGGAGAGCATGTGCCATTCTAATGCGATGTGACTTCATTAGATGAACCCCAAAACCCACTTGCCATCCCAAGTTATCTTGAATGTATACAATCAAACTCAGAGCAGAGCAAGAATAGATGAAACTCCAATTGAAGCGTTGTACCAGTTGAAGTAACTGCCTAAGATACTTTCATCTTGTTTTTCCAATTGGTCAGCGCCAAAGACTATAGAACATGGTCTAATACACCCAGCTCCAATTGACACGAGTCAAAAAGCAGTTAATAAAATAGCCAGCTGGGTGGGGGTCGCCGTGCACAGCTTATGAGCTGAGCTAAAGGGAGGCCTTGTTTGTGGAACCATTGTTGTTAATCGTAGTAAAGTCGCCCCATGTATTAAAAGCCTAGTTAGCAGAAGTTCTGCAGAAATTTGACAAGCAATGATATTGCAGAGTTTTTCTATGCAGATCGGTAGATGTAAGCAAACATTTATATACTAAGAATTAAAGATCCAAGTAGAAAGAACTAAAATGGAACATTTAAGTTATAAAAGACTTGCAATGAAACTGCAGATAGATCCTAACCCAATCACCTGTATCGATCCAAGTAAGAATTGGAGAAATAAGTCCCAAGTATTGAGAGGAAATTTGATGAAGCAGACTACAAGGATAAAATGGTGCTACTAGTGACTGTCTTCATGTGATATCCGTTCAGCAGATCATATTGGGCATTAGTCCAATACTTGCAAGTCTTTCAAATTACTTATTCAGTGTAAAATTAAATGGTTCAATAACTATGAGTTGTTTCAAATTTAACACAATAATCGAAAAAACAAGGGAGCTATTTTTGGCAGCACCGAAACTATTCTCAAGTCACCCATTATTCAACAACCCCATATTTTTCCAGGCAACTCAAAATATATCCTCGAAATAATAAAAAAAGATTATAAGATTATTAATCTCAGGCAACCCCAAATTCTTTCGACCTTTCTCTCGGAAAACTCTAAATTCTTCGATTAGTCATTTTCTTCCTTTCTCTTTTCCACTGTTATTCGATCTCCACCGCGTTATATTTTTTTCTCAAAAGGTTTGTCTTCACATCAAAACCGGAGATTGTGGTGCAAACTCATAATTAAATTGGTCAATTTTTTGGGTGATTTTGAAATAAAGTTTACTATAGCTAGTAAGTATAAAAAAAAATCACTGTAAAGCTGGAACTTTCGAAGAGTTTTAAATCTATAAGGAATGAGTCCAATTACAATTGAATTGTAATCGACGGTGTTGGCTTTTTTTGTTTCTTCTACTCTTGAGATTGATGAATCAAAGGAGGGAATTGGAGATCATTAAAAAAAACTCCCGCGAAAGAGGAATCATTTAGTTACAATTCCCTCACAAGCTTCATTCGTGATATGGGCAGCCATTGGAATTTCCTTCACGAGCTTTAATGGTGCTCTTCTTACAGTTTTGATTTAGGAGAGATTGGGTAGGGAGTAGGGACTATTGGGGTCTTTGGAATAACAATATACTGTATGAGGAATTTTTGGTAATATTTGTTTTCTCGAGATAAGCATCCAAAGTTAACAAACAAAAAAAAGAATAAATGGGTTGCTTAAAAATAATACAGGTGTTCTGATAATAACGCCCAAAAAACAAAGAGCCCAAATTACACATTTCGGGCAAAACTGCACATCTTATAATTATAAAAAAAAAAAAAAAAAATTCAAAATTGCACATAAATATATCAATCCCTGACTTGAAGATTTTACAAATGAGAATTATTAACTTGTCAAATTTTAAAATAATAAATACTAAGATGTTTCAAGCTCAATCCACTACTAAAAGAACCATAAATCCCTTAATCAACTACTAAAAGAACTATAAATTGTGATTCTGAGAACTAAATAACTAACTGCTAGGAGATGTCATAAGCTATGTATATTAGGCAAAAATCCAATTTGTATAAATTTATCAAATGTTTCATAATCAAACTCATTTAATAACTCGAGACAAAAACCCAATTCTTCTGTAATTTGTGTTATGTTAGGAGTAGGTAATGTATACGTATACTCAACGGGCTTTTTTGATTCAAGCTTTAGTTGATTTGAATAAATTTTTGATGAATACGACATCAGATTGGCTTAAATGCAAGTTGATTAAATGTACCTTGCACCCCTAAGTGAGGAACAAGAAAGGAAAGGTATAACTTTTATAATATACGCAAAAAAATAATATAGAGTTTGAGATTGGAAAACTCTCGAGTATGAATATAGTAGGGTCTTTTCTTTAATACTCTTAAAAGCTTTATGGAATTGGGATGCGGAGGAAAAACAGTTAGACTATTTTTGGAAGGAAAATTTCAATAGTGAAAAATTATATTTTTTTTGGAAGTTTTATGCAATTTCTATTTGATTTAAGTCATATATATATATATATTTTCTATTAATGCAGTGAATGAATCCTCAAATGAATAGTGCACAGAGATATGACGTTGTTGGATGCACAAGAAATATTTAGGGATGCAATTCATGTTGTCAATGTATACGAGAGAAGCAACGGGTATCATAAAAGAGGTGATATTACACGGAGACATGTCCTCGTTATCTCACCTTTTTATGACGCCCGCTGCTTCTCTCGTACACATTGGTAGCAAGAATTGTATCCTTTAGCATTTTTTGTGCATCCAAGAACGTCATATCTCCGTGCAATATTCTTTTGGGGATTACTTCACTGTATTAATAAAAAAATATATATCTCACTTAAATCAAATAGAAATTGTATAAAGCTTCCAAAAAATTCTCAATTTCTCACTATTGCAATTTTCCTTCCAAAAACTGCCTAACTATTTTTCATCTGGATCCCAATTCCATAAAGTTTCTAGGAGTATTAAGAAAAGACCTTGCTATATTCATTCTCGAAAATTTTCCAATCTCAGACTCTTTATTTTCTTTTGTGCATATTATAAAAACTATAGCATTCTTTTTTTGTTCCTCACTTGGGGGTGGAAGATACATTTCAATTAACTTGTATCTAAGCCAATCTGATGTCGTCTTCATTGAATAGTCCTTCAAATCAACTAATGCTTGAATCATAAAATCCCGTTGAGTGTACATATACATTACCCACTTCTAACATAACATAAGTTATAGAAAAATTGGGTTTTGCCCTCGAGCTATTAAATGGATTTGATAATGAAACATTTGATAAGTGTATACGAGTTGAGTTTTTGTGTAATGTACATAGCTTATGATATCTCATAGCAATTATTTTGTACTTGGAATCACAATTTATGGTTCTTTTAGTAGTTGATTGAGGGATATATGGTTCTTTTAGTAGTGGATTGAGCTTAAAATATTTTGGTATTTATTATTTTAAAATTTGACAAGTGATTCAAGTTAGGGAATGGTATTTTTTATGATTAATTTTGGACTAATTTTTTTAATAATTATATGGTTTGCCGGAAATGCGTAATATGGTCCAACGTATTTCATTGAAAATCTATGTGTACCTCCATATATCATAGATACACAGAATTTGGTAAGATGCACGTCGGTTCAAAATGTGGGCAAAAGCAGACAACTTTATAGCCTCAAGTTAAGGTCATCTGTGCTTTGCAATTAATTTGTAGGCAAATTGACCTGCACAAGGTTTATGTTTATTATAAGGCGAATAGATCAACAGTTTGTAGGAGTCTAATTTGTAGCAAAACATGATACACACTAAGTACCTGGAAGGGATTTTTCTTGCAAATGATTTGCACCTCAGAGGGCCTAGGTATCTAAAACTTTTTCCTTCTTTTTTTTTGCTGCAAAATAAACTGTATCTATAAAAAGAACCAAGAAAAGGGAACAACATATACCACACAAACAGGGCTAAGATGACAGACCCCCGAACCCCTATCAGTCAAATCTAAAATACTATCTAAAAAGGTTCTCCACTTTAAGAAATTAGGGTCTCCCTATAAAAGTCTCTTTAATACTTTCACAAAGCAAACAACCTCTTTTAGACATTTCATCAGCTCCAAAGTTAGCTTCCCTCCAAATAGAAGAGAATCTGATAGTAATATACTATACCTTCACAAACTTCCACCTTGAAATGAGCAACCAAGGTATCTCTTCACTTTGAAAAGCAATAGTAGCTGCATAATCCAATTCAGCCCATGCCACTTTCCACCCAAAAGAAGAACAAAACTCTAGTCCGTTAAGAACAGCAAAGAAACTAGGGACTATGCCCAAACCAACAGACACAGCTCCAAGGACATTACCAGGGTGATCTCTAATAACACCCCAGTACCTCCTTTGCCAGGATTACCTAAAGCAGCTCCATCAATCAGAGTTAAGTTTAACTTCACCAACATTGGGGAACAACCTCTTCACACTTCTAATTCTCTGAGCCCTTTTGAACCTTGAAGGAACCCTCAATGCTTTAGTAACACTGAGCTCCACAACACAGTTCCTCATATGGCCTTTAGACAGAGAAGCAAAATCCTAAATGGTTTGTAAAATGCTATTTTTAATCTTGTTTTCACTCCAAACAGTCCCATGAAACACTATAGCATTTCTGGTAAACCATAGAACTTGACAAGACCTCCAAAGAAGATTTCTCATATTAAAAACAGGAAGAGAAGTTAAGAACAACCCTGCAATCCAAGACCAGAAGATGGTCACTTTAGGACAGTCCCAAAGGAGATGTGCCATAGTTTCAGCTGCAGCATGACAGAAACAGCACCAAGAGTAGGAAACAACACCCTTTTTGAAGAGTACATCATCAATAGCCAGTGAACCATGACAAACCTTCCACCCAAAAGCAGAAGTTCTAGGATGGACAAAGCTCCTCCAAACATACTTGCACCAGAAGTTTGCCATGTTTAGGCAAAGAATTATTTGGGGATGGTAGATGGATTTGGTGAAACTAAGCCATAGTTATAAATCCATAAGTCATTGTTTGTCCCGATAAAAAAGAGAAAAAAATTAATGGTGGGAAGAGATAGGGTTATAAACTTATAGATAATTAAAGTTAATTAGAAACCCTTAGAGAGAAAAGGGAGATAAAGATTTGACGATCTTATTTTCCCAAATAAGGACATTTGTAAACTATATTCGAAACAAACCTAGAAAAAATATTTTTCAAAAATTTACCCCAAGCTAGTCAGCCTACATGTAGTTCTGCGTTCTTCCCTGGTAGGCCCAACAAGCTAAAATGGCTAATGTTGTGGTGTTCACTTTTCCAATTAGGAAGAGTTCTTTTAGTGAAAGTTGATACTAAGGCCTAAGGGCATATAAGGACGTGAAGGGGTAGTTGGCCTCAAATGGCTAAAATGGCTAATACTGAAGTGTTTGGGGTTTTGCTTTTTTTAATGTCGGGTTTTCATCATTTATATCATTTGTAATAAGTTTATTGTCGTTTTGTATTATATTTTATTTTTTTAGTTTTTTGATAATATTAGTTCTCTTTGTTGTATATGCTTATCATTTATGTTTGATCTGAACCACAGGCATAAGAAGGAAGGTGGTAAAATTTCTGGAATTAGTACCCGACTTAGCAAAAATTGACAACCGTGATCAGCAAACCATTGATCTTATTTCCAAGAAACGAGATTAGTATCCAGATTTGTCTTACTTTCACTTTACAAGTTCTTTGGCATACTAAAGGCAGAGTACTTGGGCAATTTCCTCATCTTCTTTCTTATATGTTGAGGGCACTAGCCACCATATATAGTGTGATGCTAGAGTTTATGAGCATCTTACAATGAAGACAATAATCCATACTGATAGTAATAAGCCTCGGCATTAGACAAAATATTACAATATGAAAAGATTCAGGCCGTTGTTGATCTAAAAATGTTTTAATGAGGTAGACGATGTCATTGCAGCTCTTGGGTACAGAAACAGTTCTGCGTAAATGTTGCTAAAGGAAACAACCTAGCAATCCAATTTGGAGCATGAAAAAGCAGTCACAAAGAAAATACAATTTATTATTATTATTAAAAGGCCATTATCATTATTCAAGGAAGAGAAGCAAGATCCTGAGTTAATTCTCTATGTTGAAGCCGGAATGGAAATGCTAGAATCTTTTCAACCATCGTATTTGGTGAAATACATACTCCTTTCGCGTACAGTTACAACAGTGCCATCAAACTTAAAAAAAAGTCAGAGGAAGCAGACCTTATGGCTGATTCCATGATAGCTTATGAAGGCTGTTGATATGATGAGTTGCCTGTTAATCTTATTGAGGCTAACAATGCTGATGTTAATAATAATGATATAAACACATTCATTTGGTGTTGGTATGAGAACTTTATAATGTGCTCTTACTAATGTTATGAACGTGGATGTAATATTGATGATGTAAATGCAAATATTCATTAGATCGCGTTTTGAGTTAAAAAGTGCTATACCAGAAATAAGAAAACAATCTCCCCCAAAATTTACTCATTCTCTTAAAAAGATGCTTAGGACGGTCCTTAGGCTTGAGCGTTTTATTCTTTCTGATTTTAAAGTTGGCAGTGCTAAGCACAGGATTATGGCTACATTGAAGAGATAGGCACCCCAAAGCGTGAAGTATTGACATGATGACTTGCTTCTTTGATCTTATTGAGATTAACAATGTAGACATAAATTAAGCTATGAATGCAAATATTAATTTAGTGCTGATATGACAGCTTTCTGCTATGTTTTGATTGAGGTAAGAGCATTGGATATTACCATGAGTTCGTTGTAAGGCACTTGTACCTATGGACAATTGTGCCTAAACATCCAAACATCCTATTACGCAGCAGTCACATTGAAAGTCTACATTTTACTTTGGCTTACTCCAATGTCTGCTAGAACTCAGAAGTAAATATCAACCTCATTTGATAAAACATCTGCACTTAGATGCAAATATTAATCCAGACTGCCATCTAGTGTAAGGAATTTTACCCATTTCTATTCTAGTGTCCAATTTATATAGTTCTGATAGCAATGCATAGCTGGATCTCACGCCAAACATGCTGGATTGCTGGTGCACCCCCAATGCAAAGTGCATGAAAAGATAATAACTGTGACAAACCAAACAAAAAAGATTGCGGAACAAAATCTGGACTCAAATTATTTCACAAAAAATGTTCTAAATCTCACCTCAAGCCCAGTTCAAACAGCACTGGATTATGAAATGTAACCAGAACCCATTGGTTAAAGTACATTTGCTTAGTAGTCATCAATGGTACCTTTACAAGCAACTTCGTCAAGGGCTTCAAACAATCTTTCCAAGTTATATTTGAGCAAACCGCCCAAAAGGCACTAAGATCTTACATTTTCAAGTCCAAACCAATAGAGCCTAACTTTCTTTTTAGTTTCATCAATGCTATCTTGCGAATTACCATTCCCTTTAAATACCGAGGAAACAAAGAACAAACAAGAAAATTCTATGGGAGATGTAGAAATGATTGCAGAGCCCGGAAAAGAATGCAACTTGTCTAGAGCAGTAGACATATTAAGTAAAGGTCCTACAATATGATCCGATTCAATGGAATTAGAAGTGAAGATATTATCTGCTTTGGTATACAAATAAAACGTTCGAAACTACATAAAAGTACATGATGCCTAACGTGTTTGTGTCAACAATATCAACTTATAACAATATGAAGCAGAAGAAGAAGAAAAACTTTTTCAAACATCCGTTAACTTTGTCTGAGGAAAAATAGTAAGCAAAAAATGTCATTACTTCTGAAGCTTGCCAATGGAGTGAAGATATACTGAGACGGAGACGACCCTGAAATCATAAATATAAATTAAAGTCAACTTCGATTCGAAGCAACAAAGAAATATGTAGAAACCGTTATACGTGAGAAGCCAAAATAGCTGAGGTGGAACTAGAGGTACTCACGTTGAACCGAGGAAGAAGGCAAGCGAGAGATGAAAGCCGAAAAGAAACACAGAAACAACCGCAGTGTGAAGCATTGCAACTGAAGTAGAATAAACCTGCACATTTGCAACATTTAAGTCGACTGTTACCACTAAGTTATGCCCAAGGTAGTTTGGAAAAATACCTATCTCAAGCCACTAATCACTTATATTCAAGAAAAACAATTAAGGGTCGATTTTCGACTTATTGGTATGCAGTTAATTGATGCCTATGCGACAAGAATACATCAGTATTCGGATGAATGTGCTATGTGAGATATTTCGTCATGACATGTGTGACACAAATTTGTTGTAAAGAACAGTAGTGTGATTTTCATGAAATATGAACTTAAGTTTTCATAAACTTCTATATACGTCTTCTCTACTTTTGTTTTGAGGAAATAAAGTAGACTATAACTATTTGTTATCACATAATAACACATATGTATTGACATTCGGGTTATTCAAAGTGCCAAAGATGTGTCAGACATTTTATGCATGTAAGACACTTGTTCATGTATTACCTTTACGATGTTATCCGCGTACTTCATTACCATGGATACAGCAATTCCACTGCACATATAACTATTTCATAAATATAGAGTTCTATACCAAACAAATATATATACAAATCATCAATCCAAGGGAAGCAGGTACTGATGTGAAATACCTGATTGCATGGTTGAGAATCATACATGTTGTGACTAGAGAGTAACCATGAAAAAAACCCTCTGATTACAAAAGCAAAGAAAGAATAAATCTAAAAAATGTCAGTAAATATTGTGATGAGATTCAAAAAATGAATTACGGAGATAACCTTGATTAACTGATGCAGATTTTACTTGAAGTAAATTGCAGACAATGAGCATTTAACAAGAAGAAAAAAAAACTTCAGTTATCTAGAATAACAAAAAACTGTATTACATTTCGCCTACAATCAATTTCAATTTGCTTGAATACACCTTAAAATAATGGAAACTGCTTGGGATGAGGGTGCAGCTCGTACTTATTCTAAGACCATCTCAATGAGTGATACAAGGGCTACAGTCCTGATGGAGATGTGTCAGTCCCTGAGTTGTTCCCAGTGCAATTATAAGCCTGGTATTCCAGTCAAACATCTCTTCAATAGTCCGTGCAGAATATCCCAGAGGCTACCATTGATCGAGGAGGATCTAGTGTTTTTTTAGGATTTGTCATATTTCGTTCGAACGACTTTCAGTGTCGTTCGAGTCGTTCGAACGAGTTGTCATGTCCTCAGGAATTTGGCCCAGAGCCATATTTTCATTTGAACGAGTTGGTTCGTTCGAACGAGTTGGTCTACTTTTCTAGGGTTTAGACCAATTAGGCGTAAAGTCGTTCGAACGACTCCCTATTTCGTTCGAACGACTCTGGCGGTGTTTTGGAATTCAGGCGTTGTTTTGCCTCGAGATTCGTTCTTTTATGATTTTCGAGTTCCCTAGTATATAAAGGGAACTTAGGTTATTTTCTAGGTTAGGTTAGATCTGAAAGAGTTCTGAGAGAGACCTAGGGTTTGAGAGTTTTTATTCTTGTATTACTTCGTTTTGAGTAATCGAATTCTCTATTTTCCAAACGATTGGTGTTTTTCGTATTTCTCTACTAACACAAGTTTCTCAATCGTATTGTGGATTAAGTGGTATCAGTTTTCCAGTTACGATCTTCGGGGGTTGATTGTGGTTTATGGTCTCAAACGTGACCGTCTCAAGCAAACAAAGGAGAAGCTAGTGAGTCCGTTGAAGATTCATCGCAAACCTAATTCGAAGAAGAACGATTTGGAGATGGGCGATCCTAACGACAGACTCACGATTTTGGAAACGACAGTTTCCGCCCTAACTTCTACTGTAGGGGAGTTAGTGGAGCAGTTGCGTCTCACGAACCTCGCTAAGGCTTCCACTTCGGTGGATTGGCGAGGCCGTTTGAAGAAGAAAGGGGCTATGGAGGTGGATGGGGACGAGGACGTTCCGGTATTCGATGATTCTAGTGATGCCGATTCTGTTAAGGAGAGCCCAGGTTTTGGTAAGTCAACGAATCCTATGCGTAATCTTCGTCTTGGTTTTAAGATTGAGATTTCGGTTTTTGATGGTTTCGTCGACGCCGAGAAATTAGATAATTGGTTAGATAGGCTGGAGACCTATTTTTCAATTAATGAATATTCCAACGCTCAGAAGATCTGCTTCTCAACTTTGAAATTCACAAGTCACTCACTCACGTAGTGGAGATCCTATCGAAAACGACATGATGTCGGAAGTCTGAGTTTAAAGGAATTCAAGGTTTTGGTGAGGAAGCAATTTTATCCAATTGGGTATGAACAAGAGCGATGGTACAAATGGCACAACTTGCGCCAAAAGTTTAGACAATCAGTGCAACAATTCACTACGGAGTTTCATAACCAAACATTGGTTTTGGATATTGACGTGGAGGAGTACGATGTTTCATGAAGTATACAGGGGGTTTGTCGGAGTCCATTCGAAGAGAATTAAAGCTCTTCAATGTGGCAAATATCGAGGACGCTACCGTTAAAGCAATTGCCATTGAGGGAAAATACTTGAAGAGTGACAAGAAAGACGACAAGAACAAGTCGGGGTACAAGGCTAATTGGAAATTTGAGCAGAAAGGGGAGTCCAAAGGAGAGGGGTCTTCATTCAAGGGAACTATCTGTAGTCATTGCAAGGCTAATGAGCACAATTCCGATAGATGTTGGAAACTTCACCCAGAGCTTCGGTCGAAGGAGGAGAAGGGCAAGAAAGTGAAACGTGCACTAGCCGCAGCGATTGTGGATCTTCCAAATTTAGATAAGTCAAATCCTAAGCTTGCTCTAATGTTCAAGCAACCTCTAGCTATCGACGAGGCGAGTCGAGAAGAGCTGTTCTTTATCAGCATTCAGGTGAAGCAGAGCTTAGTCGAGACCATTATTGATCCGGGTAGCCAGAAGAATTTAATTTATGAGGCGGTGATGAAGAAGATGGGTTTGGCTACTGTGGCTCATCCGAAGCCGTATGGTTTGGGTTGGATTCACAAAGACGCGGAGTTGAAGATCACTAAACAGTGTACGTTCAAGTTTGCGATTACTGAGAAGTTTATTGACGAAGTGACATGTGAGGTGGTTCCGTTGGACGTATGTTAAGTCATCTTCGGTAGCCCTTATCTTTGGGACCGAGATGCAATTCTTTACCGTCGTGCTCGCAAGTATCGTTTGGTGAAGGATGGGACTGAGTTTCATATTAATGCGTGCAAGGAACATACCACTACTAGTAATTTGGTAACGGCGATTCAGGCGAGTAAAAGTGGTTAATATGAGCGGCAAATTGTTTTGTTGTTGGTGCGACAGGTTCAAGAGGTCCATCGGCTACAACATTGTCTGCTTTGGCAATGTCTCTAAGCAACAAACCGATATAGGGAAGTTGCAAGAGTATGAAGACTTGTTTCAGGGCATAGAAGGGATGCCGTGTAAGAGGGATGTGGAGCATAATATCACCTTGGTGAATGGTGAGCCACTACCCAACATTGGGTTAAATCAGGCTTCTGTTACTGAGTCTGATGAGATCAAGACACAGGTACATGAACTCCTGGAGCAAGGAGTTATTAATCCGAGTTGCTCGCCTTGTGGTTCGCCGGTGTTACTGGTGCCGAAGAAGGATGGGTCTTGGAGGATGTGTGTGGATTATCGGGCGTTGAACAAGATCACGGTGAAGAATCGTTATCCGCTTCCACGGATTGACGAGCTTTTAGATGAGTTGCAGACGGCTCGATTTTTCACCAAGTTGGATCTTAAGTCAGGTTACCATCAAGTTTGAATCCGGGAGGAGGATACTGGAAGACAGCGTTCAAAACAAATAGGGCTTATTTGAGTGGTTAGATCAGCCTTTTGGGTTATGCAATGCTCCGGCGACGTTTATGCGGCTAATGAATAAGGTACTTCGTAATTTATTGATGATTTTGTGATTGTATATTTGGATGATATCTTGATATATAGTCGTACATGGGAAGAGCATCTTGGGCATTTACGCAAAGTGTTGGCGTGTTGCGATCACAACAGCTTTTTCTGAACATGAAGAAGTGCGAGTTTGGGAAATAGGAGCTAGTCTATTTGGGTTTATTGTTAGTGGCTGCGAGCTTAAGGTCGATACAGAAAATGTCTCTCGATCATTACTAATTGGCCTACACCCGCACAGTGACGGAGGTGAGGAGTTTTATGGGTTCTTGTCAGTACTTGCGGAAATTTATTCGACATTTTTTACAAATAGCTGCACCGTTGCATTCTTTAACGAAGACCGGGGTACAATATGTGTGGGAAGAGCACCATGAGAAGACTTTTCTATTACTGAAGCGGAAGATTACGGATGCACCAGTGTTAGCATTACCTAATTTGCAGCGGCCTTTTGAGGTTGAGACAGATGCGTCAGACTATGCATTGGGGGCAATCCTTTTACAGGATGGGAAGCCGGTTGCTTACCATTCTGAGATGTTTACAGGAGCAGTACGCAACTATCCTACCTACGATAAGGAGTTCTATGCGTTATATCAATCAGTGAAGCATTGGCGGAGTTACTTATTGGGGAAGGAGGTTGTGGTACATTCCGATCACAAACCATTACAGTTCTTATCTACGCAGTCCAAGCTTCAGCAAGCTCGCCATATGAAGTGGATGTCGTACCTTCAGCAGTTTACCTTATTGATCAAGTATAAGAAAGAAGTGGACAACAAGTTGGCTGACATGTTATCTCGACCCCCATTACCAACTATTTTCGTTTTGTTGGTAGTTATGCAGATCCAGCCGATTGTTCATTCTGAAACATACGTTTCAGGGTATGACGACGACAAGGAGCTCAGTGTATTCACGAGAAGTTGCTGCAGGGCAAGACGTGCGAGTATGCTCTGAAGGATGGTTTGATTTACAGGGGCAGTCTACTATGTATTCCTGAGGGTGGGACCGTTTGCAGTAGATTCGAGAGGCACATTGTTCTCGGGTGGCAGGTCATTTTGGGTTGAGAAGACTCTTCCTAATTTGCGGCGTTATGTCTATTGGTCGAAGATGCAGGTGGATATTGCTCGTGTGGTTGCGTGCTATGCAACACATCGAAACCTTCCAATAGGAAGATATGACTATACTTACCATTGCCAGTTCCTAATCGACCTTGGGAGAGTATTTTAATAGATTTATGGGTGGTTTGTCCATGACCAGGTGTAAGAATGACTATTTGTTTGTGGTGGTGGATCGATTCAGTAAGATGATTATTCTTATTCCATGCCAAAAGACGGTCACAGGGGAAGGAGCAGCGCGATTGTTTTTCAGAGATGTCTGGAGGTATTTCGGGCTCCCTTCTTATATTATTTCTGATAGGGATAGCCACTTTTATGGGGCATTTCTGAAGATCGTTATGAGGGATGATGGACACTAAGCTGGAAAGAAGTACCGTTTTTCATCCGCAGACAGACGGGCAAACAAGGGTCGCTAACTGCACTTTGGCACATTTATTACGGGGATTCCATTCTAAGCATCTTAAGACTTGGGATGAGAGTTTACCGTATCTTCAGTTTGCGTTCAACCGGGCGATTCATGGTTCCACGTTGAAGTCTCCTTTTGAAATTGTTTGGGGTACTTGCCGCAAAGCCCTTTTGATTTGGCGTTTAGTCTTGGCGACGAGACGGTGTCAGGGAAGGAGGAAGAGGAGCAGGTTAAAGCTTAGCGTTTCATTGAGAAGATCAGCAAGGTTCATGAGGTGGTTAAAGCTCAGTTGAGGAAGACTCAAGCGAAGTATAAGGCTCGCCACGACAAACATAGGGTTGAGTGTACTTTTTTTGAGGGCGACTTCGTTTGGTTACATTTGGGTAAGGAACAACTTAAGGGGGAAGGTAAGAAGCTCAAACCTATCCGTTATGGTCCGTTTTTGATTCTCAAGAAGATTGGTGACAATGCATTCCAGTTGGATTTGCCACCTTTCATGAAGATGTATTAATGCCGAGCATTTGAAGCTGCTTGAGCCGTCTCTCTTAGATGAAGACTCTGCAATCGATACTCACATACCGTCAGTTGATGACTTATGGATGGAAAGAGAAGATCCGTTGCCGGAGGATGGTATTCTAGAGCGGAAGGTTCATACTACAAGACGGGGTGCTATTGATTCGTTCTGAGTTAGGAAGAAGGGTCAGCTACCAAGTAAGTCGAAGTGGTACAACAGGGAATTGGGCATCGCCTCATTCCCACATCTCGAGTTCTAGCTTGAGCAGGAGCTCAAGGCTCCTAAAGGGGGAGCCGTGATCCAGGAGGATCTAGTGTTTTTTAAGATTTGTCATATTTCGTTCGAACGACTTTTAGTGTCGTTCGAACGAGTCGTCGAACGAGTTGTCATGTCATCTGGAATATGGTCTAGAGCCACATTTTCGTTCGAATGAGTTTGGTTTCGTTCGAACGAGTTGGTCTACTTTTCTAGGGTTTAGACCAATTAGGCGTAAAAGTCGTCCGAATGACTCCCTAGTTCGTCGTTCGACGACTCTGGCGGTGTTTTGGAATCTCAGGCGTTATTTTGCCTCGAGATCCGTTCTTTTATGATTTTCGAGTTCCCTAATATATAAAGGGAACTTAGGTTATTTTCTAGGTTAGGTTAGATCTGAAAGAGTTCTGAGAGAGACCTAGGGTTTGAGAGTTTTTCTTCTTGTAATTACTTCGTTTTGAGTAATCGAATTCTCTATTTTTCCAAACCGATTGGTGTTCTTCGTATTTCTCTACTAACACAAGCTTCTCAATCGTATTGTGGATTAACCATTCTCCATGTAGTCATAGAACAAAAGATTTCCTGAAGGAGATAAGGAGTAACCCTGACAAGATTGAGATGCCTGATACGTCCAACAACATCGAGCTCTGTTTCAAATTCTTTCAAGCATTGTGGGTAGTAAGAGTATAACCTCTTGACAACCATTGGCTTGCAGTTCTTCGATACACACTTGTACACAGTACTTGAAGCACCATACCCAATTATATACTTCTCGTTTAGATTTTTCGTCATTCACATTACGTCCTCATACACATGAAGAGCCATGTTCATGTGACGGATCACCAGCTTCGGCGAGCTATAGTTCACTTGTTTGTTTGGAGATTTCTCTGGAAAAGACGTTGGTTTGTTTGGCCGGGAAGCTGCCACCAAGATCATACAAAGGATTACTAGAGAACCCAAAACAATTCCCAAAATAGCTGCTCTAGATATTGAAACCCGCTCTTATGGACGTGATGAGCGGCAAGGAGAGGATTGACAAAGACAAATATTTCCAATGAAGCTATCAGGTGGAAATCTTGAGAAGATCTTTCCCTCATGAATATCTCCTATTAAATTGTTGTAAGATACATTGAATAAGAATAAGTTCTGTAGCTGACCAAGTTCTTCAGGGATTGGGCCTGAGATGTGGTTATGTGAAAGGTCCATATCCATACCACTCTTTAGATTCCCGAACTCTGCAGGAATATATCCAGACAACAGGTTCGAGCTAAGGTTTAGTTTCAGGAGATTCTTCAAGTCACCAAAATAAAAAGGAATATAGTCAGACATTGGTGTGTGACAGCTAAATAGGGATTGGACCTTTTAAGATTGTTTGATGAAAGATTCAAGTATGTCGTACGCTTAAGCTTCTAGAAGGCAGGTGGGATAGTTTCATTCAACTTGTTGCCGCACATAGATTTGTGTATGAGCTAGGATTGTGTGGAATCGGTCCTTCAAGTTGTTGTTAGCAGCATTCAGATCAAATAAGTCGGTCAGTTTCCTAAGTTCAGATTGAAAACATCCGCATAAAATGGCAGGAATGGCTCCACTTAAGAGGTTGCAGATGAGATTTAGCACAGCAAGTGCCTGCATCAGTCCAATCACAGCTGGGACTTTCACAGTGAGTCGGCTTTCCTCCAGAGATAGTGTAGCTACTTGAAGAAATCCGATGTTAAAAGGTATCTCTCCAGCAAGCAAGTTGTAAAACAAGTCCAAGACTTGGAAGTCGGTACAGTTTCCCATATTTTGAGGAATGTTGCCAGTTAGGCTGCTGTTTCTCACGTCAAAATACCACAATTGAGTTAGCTGGTATATATAAGGAAAAATCGTCCCTATCAAGCTGTTCCCTTGCAGTCCTAGGTATTGTAGACCTTCATTCCCGTAAATAAGCCTAGATATCTCCCCACTCAGATTATTTTGTGCAATATTTTCCTATTTGGAATCTGGGACAAGGTCGAGGGAATGGGTTCAATCAGTTGATACTTGGTTATTTTTCAAATTGAGGGATTCTAACTGTTTAAAATTAGAAACTGAAAACTCCCACCATATATTTTATTTAAAGATAAGTCCAGGCTTTTCAAAGATGGTTTACACGAAGGTCGATAGAGAGTAGGTTTTTCAAATCTTCAATAGAAGGCGAGATTTCCCCACCGAGATTTAATCCAGACGGATTAAGAGCAATGACATCGAAGGTAACATTGTCCCAAATAACACCTCTCCAGGAACAGCAGTCGGAACACAAACCAGCCCAGTCATACAACACATTATCTACGTCTCGAAACGATTTCTTGATCGCCAACAAAGTCGATGTGTTGTTTGGATCGGCAGAAATAGAGCACAAACCGTACTCATTTGGCTTGTATTTGATGGTACGACAAAAAATTCATGATATTTTCTAGCAGCGACACATGCGTGTCTGTATTAATTTTGCAAATTATAAAAATGCATGCAGATAGCGGGAACTTACTTGTTTGCAACAGCATCAAAATCTTGAATGAATATTGCAATTGCATTGAACGCCATCCAAAGACATATAACCAGAAATTCTGAACATTGATATTTCATGAAGGACGTTTTTTTATTATAGCCTGCAAATATGAAACTTAAGAGATTAGCAGAGGTCGTGAATGTAGACTGAGGAAAACGTATTTATAAACAAAAGGAAATTGATCTACGGTTGTTTTCCTGTAATATAGCCATATAGGTTGGAAACATGACAAAGAAATGAAGAGAAGATGCCAACAACCGAAATAGAAAAAAGCGATATTAAGATAAAGTCAAGACTCGTTTAGGTATTTTATACAAAAACTGATCACAATGGAATCATTCCCACAATATAAGGGATTAACTCAACAGGGAATTACAAGTCGTCCGTAGATTCCACTGCTAAACTTCCCATAACAATTTTCCCCTACAACTTTTCAGAGTTTCTTAATTTATTTACACTAGAACAATCTTTGCTCTCGAATATAGCATAGAAAATTTTGGGCTTGATCCATGGATGAAAATATTGACAAAAATTCATTCTAATTTCAGAGTAACTATATGATATATTGCTACTAGTATCAACTATCATTATAATTACTAATATATTAAAAGTGGCAATAGATAACAAAATCTTGCAAATTCCCCAGCACCTCATAAGTTTCATCCCAAATCATCTGCATCTATCTCAAATAAATCCCCCTCCCCTCCCTCCTCCTTTTACCATTTTTTTCCAGCTTCCCTCAGTTCCCGCGTTTATCCAATTTCATTCTCAATTAACAAAATCCATCACCATCAGTTTCCACTATGTTTTTTGTGCCTGATTTCATTTTTACACAACTATCTTCGATTGGACTAGAATCATGCAATATAATGAAATATATCATAAAAGCAGGCTTATGATTTTTTATTTATTTTTGACATCACGATACTTCGCTTCATGGTTTGATCACGTTCGAAAAAAGAATGAGTAACGAATGGAAAAAGAAACTGCAACTTCACATAACATAACATGATAGGAGCAACAAATCTAGAAACCCTATTTCAGCTGATACCTCAGTATACACTCCTGCAAAGCCACTTAGAAGTGCCATTACCTGCAATAACAATTGAACGAGAGTAATGATTACAAGTGTCACACAGAAAGAAAAAAACAAATCTTTATCTTCAGCTACTTGAATACACAAGCCCAAAAGTATTGAGGACTCACATGGCCATCATCCAACCTTGAAAGGGGGTTTGAAGAACATGGTCGGAACTGCAAAACGAGAGAAGAAAATCTTAAGATAATGATATCCAATATTTTAAGAAACTCTTTCGTAAATAAAGCGCAGTTAATCAAGTTAAAATAAAAAGAAATGGGGACTTTGGAGAGAAAATGGCTCATGAGGAAAACTAAAATAGCCATCAGCAATAATTTTTTTAATTAATCATTTCACGATAATATGTTGCATAAAGCCGCAGATTAAGATTTTTGAAAAGTGGATTACAATTACCGTGTATCAAGCTGTGCTGTGGTGCACCCTGCACATAACAAAATAAAAGCTGCCCACTGAATTTTGCTTAACCTGAAGAAATAGTTAGAGGATAATAAGAGCCATATTTCATTAATTTATTACCTTCAAGCTAAAATACATGCTACAATTTCATTAATATGAGATAATATGGATCCCTATCTGAAAGGGTGCTCACAGAAACTTAACTGTTAGGGAGGAAAATCTCAGTCCTTTTTTGGTCGAAAACCTCTCCAACACTGAGGAGAATGTGAAATCCCCTTCCCCCCGCTCAAAGTAAAAAAAAAAATCTTCCTAGAGGGTCTTTTTGAAATCCGCATGTCACTTTTTGCACGTCTAGGCGATTGGGGCACGCCAATTCTAATGATGCCTTACATGGCTCCAAGGCCCTACTGATATTAACTGACATAAAGAGTGCTCGTAGATCTGATATGACACAGATAGCATCATTTTGAATGGCATTTGCACCAGTCGCATAGGTGAGCGTCAAATTAATTTCCCCTATTTGCTTTCACTGCTGGAGCATATTAAGACTTTTCATGACATTTGAATGTCGAAGTCCTTTCTCATTCACAAAATGATGGAGATGATCTAATCTAGTAAATACTTCCTCCTCTTGTGCCATCATCTAATATATGAAAAAATGATATTTCCATTAAAATGAAAATAAAATTTGTACTGGGACAAAAACAATATAGATGTCATTAGTGTCTTTCTTTCTTTCTTGTTAGAGCCTTTTAGAGAAATGATACTGTTATGACGGGCTAAGTTGTGAGGATAGTGATGAGTTTCTCATTAAGCATTACTTTGGTGCATGAAACAAAACAGAAAATAGAATACGAAAGGTGCAAAGAGATTACTTCTTCTTCAAAATAATACGGTACAAAACACCGGTGCTGATAATATTCAAGTTCTTCAGTATTTGGTATCCAGGAGCATCCACATACGCAAAGATGTAATACTGTCAAGGCAAATTATATGAAAGTTAGTCATATATTCAAAAACAAATGTTATTATCAATAAATGGGCGGCATGGCATACCTGAAGTAAGTTCTTAACAAGGTAAAGTGCTGCAGGTATAGGATAAACCATAACTTCATCCCATGTTGTGCTCAACCTTGAAAAAATCAGGATAACCCAATGAGAAAATTAGTATTTATTCTTACTGTTTTCTAGACCATAGAATCCAGTTAGGATTGATGAAACGTTCATCCAAGATTATTTATTTATTGGATTTCAGGTTAAGTCCAGTACATCGATTGCCCAATTTTAAGAGATTGCTAATATATAAAAAGTACTTGCATGCGTCTTTATAGTAGGGCATAAATAAAATGGTCATACATAAGTAACAATGAAAAAGATCAAAAGTCAAGTTTGTGATGGTAACTCCATGTAAATTAGCAGTTGACCTATTTGACACCAACAACAATTAAAAGCAGCAAAATTGGCTGTAGAATATACAAGGTTGAGAAGAATATTGGGCAAATAAACAACCAAATAATCACATGTCAAGCTAGTTGTGGTAAAAAATAAATAAAAATGGAGCGAAATGGCTTACTTGTTATTGTCATTGACACCTTCTTCACTCCAGCTCCTAGCCAAGGCTGCTAGTGATAGAGCACACTTCAACGCCTCCACCTAACTCCAAAAGGGTAAAGGGAGATCAGAATTTCTGCATAATTCACCACCAAATGGTTATACTAAGCTTCTCATTCTTCCAAGAATTCTCGGGGCAGATCATAACGTTTATATTGAATATATCTTGAAGAATGCAAAATAATATTTCTCACCGAGAAATTTGCAGTAGTTACACTATAATCGTACTTTCCAGCTCTTTTGGACCAAACAATTAGTATAGCTTGTGAACTCGTAAGAATAGTTAATGCTGTTGTAACAATTGACCTGTGAAGTAAAGATAAAATGCTGCTTAGTTTTAGATTCAAATGAAATGCTATGAGATTTTGTGCAAGAATACTTACTTGACCTTCCACTTCGACCGATCAACGTTAATTAACGAGACTGCAAAATTGACAAAGATCTTAATAGAAGGAAAGAATATTAACTATTAAATGTTGTGTTTGAAGTTTAAAAGGAGAGCTTTTACAATAACATACCAGATGAAATAGGCTTCCCATGTGTACCCTCTATATCATCTTCAACTACATCAGGATCTTTATCCTAAATGTGAGTAACCAAACTTAATCAGCTTCAAGAAAATACAGAATTAACAAAATGACTTCACTAAGGTATGGAAACTTGGACTAATGTCAGTTCATAGAAAACAATCCAATTTCTCTCCTTACATTACATTATTTGCTTAAAATTAAAGGAACCCCATTTCGTTTTGAGCTAATAAGAACAATGGGTTGCTCTCAAATCCCTCAAAACCCAACTAAATCTTATCACCCAATTCCTAAACTTATCAATTACAACTTTGAAGACTGATAAAAAGGGAAATTTAGTGATCAAAAAAGAGAGAGAGAGAGAGAGAGAGAGAGAAACCATTGGTACCTGATCTTTGATCTTCCTGTACTCCATTAAGATTAGAGAATGAAGAATCAGCAATCAGTCGAAGATCGATCTTACGAGTTAAGACTCACTCTCTCGCGCTTCTTCTCATTTTTCATTATTTTGTGTTATTGCTTTACAGGGAAAAACTATTTTTCCACCAAAATAACCATGGGATGGTGCTGCAAACGACCCAAAATGAAGGAAAGACGATGAGAAAACCATATAAGTTTAGTTTGCGAAGAGGACTGAACGGATGGGAGGACATCTTTTGTTTTTGCATTTGCCTATTACAAAACACATCATTTGGTTGTTTAAAAATTCCATGCACGCCCCGTTATTAAATTCGGAACGTGTTTTTTTCACCCATTTAGACTCATACTTAGATAAAACATCTTAAAATTCAGACTCAGATCCAATAAGCCAGTTGAGTGGGAGGTCTGTGTATGACTCTATATTTTCTCCCCAAATTACCCTCACAAAAAAAAAATTACCAAAACCAAATTCAATTTTATCTCACACTCTTCTTCTCCACATCTCCCCCAATCTCCTCCTTGATCTCCTCAAGCTAACAAGTTCATCTTAATCTTTGAAACCCATCTCTCCAAACTCTTATTTTTGCCTGTGCACATCACAAAACATCATTTGGTTGTTTAAAAATTTTATGCACGCCTCGTTATCAAATTCGGAACGTAGTTCGCTCTGACCCACGTTGTGACGCCTCAGCCGATCAAGCCAATATTTTGTACAGAGTAGTTTTAGGATGTAATAAAGCCATGTATAAATTTTAGTTTATTTTTGTAATGCTTAGGTTAGGCAAAAGGGGGAGTACGCTTCGTCTCCAACTTTAATGTTTCCTTTTTGTTCTTAGTTATTTCCTTAGTAGCTATATATGTAGAGGACTTGACTCCGATACATCCGAGAAGGAAAATAAGCTTTGTAATTTGTTATTGATAAATGAATGAAATGATGCTTTCAAATACCCTTTGTACAGTGTTTGTGTTGCCTTAATTTAATGCGAGCTTATGTGATATTGTGTTGCCTTAATTTAATGCGAGCTTATGTGATATTGGGTTTTTAAGACGATTGAAAAAAGACGAATAATTAGCCTTACTTGAGGCAGGTGCCTTGAGTGCCGCACGTACCAAACTTGAGTTAAGTTGGTCTGTATCAGTTGGTATCAGAGCTAACGTTTGAGTAGAAAGCAATCTAGTTGTTATGGCGGAGGGTCTGAATGCTACCGACCCCGCCCAGGTCCTTGCCCCGTATGTGGCAGGACCACCCGTTAATCCCAGGCCAGTGAATACCCGAACGCGGTTGGACCAATTAGAGGATAAGATGCAAGCTTTAAGTGGGATTATCAATCAAGTAACGACTTTGGAGGAAAGATTGGACGGTTCGCAGACGATCAGGCCCATATGGGCGAAAGTCTCGTTGCACTTGATGGAATTGTTGAAGGGAATACGGCTACTCTTATGGATCTGGTGGCTAAACTATCTTCGAAGGTGAATCTCCTGGTTAAGGCTGTTGGGAATGGTAAACCAGTACCTTTGGGCGGCGGTATAGAACAACCAAAATCAAGGTCCCGAACCCAAGGCGTACGAGGGGGCGAGAGACGCAAAGGAGTGGAAACTTCCTCTTTGATATGGAGGCTTACTTCAATGTAGTCAGGCCTGATAGCGAAGGTGTAAAGGTGTCGATGGCAACCATGTACCTCGCCGGTGACGCTAAACTATGGTGGCGCACCAAGTATGTTGAGATCCAGAGCGGTCACTGTACTATTGGCACGTGAGATGACTTGAAGAAAGAGCTGAAGAATCAGTTCCTTCCCGAGAATGTAGAGTTCATTGCTCAGAGGATTTAAGGCAACTGAAGCAGACAGACAACATCCGTGAGTATGTAAAGCAATTCTCAGCCCTAATGTTGGATATCCGCGACATGTCTGAAAAGGATAAGCTATTATGTTTCTTGGAAGGTTTGAAACCCTAGTTTCAGAATGAACTACAAAGGCAACGAGTTTAAGATTTGGCATCCGCGATGGCCTCAGCTGAGAGTATTAACAACTACACTCCTATGCAGGGTGAGCGTCGACCAGCTCAATCTCAGTCTAGTTCCAAGTCGCAGTAAATACGGGATCCTCCTATAATTGCAATAAGAGCAAGAATGGGGGATACCAAGCTAGAAGTGGGGGAGACCAAGGTCAAGGCCAAGGTCATGGCCAGAGCAGAAGTGGGGGAGAAAGTACGTGCGGTACTCGAGTTCCAATTTTGGGAGAGAGTACCACAGGCCACGTAACAATGGTGGCGCTTCCTCCTCGTCCAGGTTTCAAGGGCGTCCATGGAACTTGAAGTGTTTCTTATGGAGGGAATCGCAAGCTTATTAGTGTCCTCAGAAGACGGCCCTGAATGCCCTAATGGCGTCGCATGGAGACCAGGCCAATGACACCACTCAGGGAAATGATAGCGCGTAAAACTCATATGGGTTCTCTTTACTTGCTCAACGCCGTGACCACTCAGTTGCCAGAGACTAAGCCTAAGAAGGGGACATGTACGTGTTCTCCTTATTAATGGCAGAGCACTTCGGTGATGGTTGATACCAGTGCTACCCATAAATACTACCATCCGAGATCGAGATCAAGGTAAGAAACTATCTCTGTACCATCTCGCCATTCCAGTTTTACTGAATTTATCACTATTATGGGTTCATTGTCCACACTACAATGATGCCCTCTTCCTTATCACCTGTAAAAAAGAATAGATTTGTACAAACAATAAAGTACTTAAGACGTTCTCCTATTTAAAGCTAACCACAACTTCTATATGTGAACCATATGAAAGAAAGTAAAATTGAGGTTTTTTTTTTATAAATAGCCAAAGAGTGGACAGTGATATATTAATGAACAATGGCAAGAATATAGCTCAAAATGGACTAGGAGAAGGATATGCCTTGCTCCACAAATAGTGAAAAAATTAATGTTGTTGAGATATTCCATCCATAGTTCATGCATACAATACAGAGAGCCAAAGGTTGTCCTGGGGAGCCATACCAACTATCGCCTTCCATTGCTTAAATGGTTAGCTCATTCTTGTGCAATTTTT